>JAOEGS010021260.1:103885-120542 GCA_025447755.1 Corythornis vintsioides | reverse complement strand
CATCCATGGGATGAAGTTTGCCCTGTACCTGTTGTCTTTGCCTTACAGGGAGGAGAGGATTCCAGATTTTTTGAGCATGTTAGAAATGTGTAGGATCACTTATCACTTCTCATTGTTGGTTTTGTGGCTTTTTGGTGTTGTTATTTTGTTTGTTTTGAGGTTTGTTTTTGTTTTGTTGTTGGTTGGGCCTTATCTGCACAAAGACAACCTCTGTATAATATTGCCATGGGGGTGAAGTCCCAGGACCACTTCTGTTTGAAATGGAGATCATTTTTTTTAGCATGTTAGCTTATGTTTAGCAGTTTAGTTATGTTTAGCAGTTTAGGATCAGGGCAGTCCTCTAGACCTATAACAGATGTTAACCCCCCTCCCTCCCTACAGGGGAAGAGAAAGGGAATAAGGGAGAGAGACTCAGTGATTAGATAAGGAAACTAGAACAGTTTTAACAAAAATAATAATAATTAAAATGGAAATATATACAAAGATACAGAAAGCCAGTATGGAACCCAAACCCCCTGATGGTAATTACATCACCATCACCACTGATGCTGTGGAGTTGGCACTGGGAGAGTCCCAGTGGGCCCAGCAGCAGATGGGAGCTGTGTTCAGGAGGTGGATTCTGGCACCAGATTCAGGAACACACTGATAGGATCAAAGGCAGAATGGACAGAGTCCTCCTCGGATGCTGCCCTTGAAAAAAATGAGAAAGAAGCCACAAGAGCCGAGCTGAACAAAGTGGGGTGTGATCCCTCAGCTTTATGCTGAATATGATGTATATGGGCTGGAATCCTTCACTGGTCAGTTTGGGGTCACCTGTCCTGTCTGCTCTTCCCTGCATGTGTAGCCTTTCACTTTCGGCACCCCAGTGTGATGCACAAAGTCCAGCAGTGGCCTTGATCTCTGCACCAGCTCTTGGTACTAACTCTAAATATCGAGCTAGAACTCTGAACACTTCTAGAAGCAGGCACTGCCTGCAAAAGCCATACAGCTAATTTTGGAAAGTGCAGTTTGAAGAACTGAGCTGAAAAGTAAAATCACTGAGCATTAGTTCTGTTCCCTCAAACCAGGACAGCATGGGATTGCATGCATCCTATTGCTTGGTAGTTATAAATTAATAAGGTGTTAAGTCCAAAGGGTTCATGTTACTTTGTCTTCAAGTTAAGTCTGATGAAACTTTTTTATGGTTTCTGTTGCATTTCTTTGGTGTGCTGTGCTACAGAAACATTGGTCTTGTCAGTCAATTTGCTTGTTGCTTTTCCATCTACACTTTGAGAAGCCTGGTGGTATTACTGAGAACAGTACTGGTTTGTTGTTTATGTATATTACTTAATTATTTCCTGGCTATATGCATTTTTTAAGTTTACAGTTAAGTGAGATGAACTATTTCAAATCTTGGTAAAATGCACCGTGCGTTTGCGATTTGAAATTAGCTGCTTGTTTTTACTCTGCCTCCTTATCAAGGGTTGAAGCATTCATATAAATATGAATCATGGGTTTGAAGTGTTCTTGCTTGTAACTTCATCTGCAGAATAATAGCAGGTAGAGTGGCTTAACAAGTGTCTCTGTACTAAGTGACAGATGTTTGTGGAGGAAAAAAGTTGTTGAGCTAACTTTAGTTTGAATGTATCTTATACTGAAGGATGCAACTTTTTATAGTATGGAAAGTACCCATGCTTAAAACAGGCTTTTAAATCACACAGTTTCTCTGTGCTCTGTTTTAGTAGGGGAACAAAAAGGCTTTTATTATGGAGTACTTTTGTATTGTCCTTTTTAACCACAGTAGCTTTTAAAGAGAAAGATTAATTCCTTTTCTGACTTAACATTCAATAGTATTAACCGGCTTCTCTGTACCTTCTGACTGCCTGTGCTGGAGCCTGTGAGAAAGCAGCTGCATGTGCAGATCCAGGGTGGAGCCAGGGCTCTGAATTTCAGTCTGCAGTTCATGGGAGCTACTTTATTCTACTGGGATGTTTCAGCATGCTGGCTGGGAAATGCAAATCTGTGCCACATATTGCTCTACAAATGTGAACTTTAAAGGGATTGGCTTTCACTGAAATAGTCTGAGGAATGTCATTTGCAAAATGTTGTAAACCAATTATTTAAAGCAGTTGCAGGGTTTCAAGAATATGTAGTTGTATAGTATATGTGAAAAGGTTTGTATGAGGTCACTTGAACTGTTGCTAGTTTAGAGAGACTGTAGTGGGCATGTTTTCCTTTTTCCTTTCTCTGATGTCTCTGAAGGAAACAGACATGCACTGTCCTTTCTGTTCAAAATAAAAGGAGTATTTTAGTATCTGAAAATCTGTGTAATACTAAAAAGAATATGCAGTTACTTATGTTATAGAGTTAAAGTGAACGTCACTGATGCTTTTGATGGTATGATGCCTGATTTCCTGACAAATGCCCCTTCAGCCCCACGCAGCATCGTAGGAGGTCTGTAGCTGCAGAAATGGCTGTAAGCAGCACTTGGAAAGGGGCTGAATAAAAATCACTCACCGATTTCACAGCTATAAATTGATATTAATATGTCTGACCTAGTTTGTTCCTTCAGGAAACCAGATGCAGCTTTGGTTACTGCTAGGGAGCAAACGTGCATAGCATACTCCCATCTTAGTTCCAGCTTCTTTATCATCTTCAAAACTCAGTTGTTTTTCACTCCCCCCCTGAAATTTTCTCTTCAGTTTCAGCTGGTTTTGGTTTCAAGTTTATTTTATTACTGTTGCTTTATTTCCTCTATCTGTATTCACTTTGAGATATTTAATTTACAAGCCCAGATAAATAATAATTAAATATATATATAGTTTTGCCAGACTCATAACATTTGCCAGCTTCTTTTCATCCCACTCCATTTGGTACTTCGCCAGGATCACTGCATTGTAATTGCCCCCCACCTTACAGGACAAGAAAAAAACCCTTGTTGGAAGAATCAAGTTGATGTGAATTGCTGTAGTTACTTATACTGATGTAGCTGATGTATGGAGGGCAAGAATTGCATACTTTGTCAGTTGATCTGAAGTCCTTAAATGTTATACCACATGACTGTAAAGCTACATTGGCATGATCTGGATTTATGCAAAACTCCCATGTCTCAACACCTGCTTACAAATAACAACTGTAGCCAAATGTAAAATGATCTGAGCAGAAGATGAATCCAAAGTTTAATTTTTAATATTGTTTTTTCTTTTATAGAAAGGTAAATAAATTAAGAGTTTGGTTCACTTTCATATAGAAAGTCAGGGGAGTTCTGACAAACAATAAAGCCTTGAACTTTTTATCATCACCTCCGTGGGGAGGAGTGTAAAAGCTGCAAATTAGTAACTTGATAACTGCATGAATCACTGGCTGTACACAGGATAAAAAGTGAAAGTTCAGGGGAAATTTCCCATTGAAGATAAATTGCTGTGTGCTAGTAAAATGGCAATAGCTCTTCCTGCATATTTGCAAAGCATGGTATTTGTTATGAATGCAGGAGATGACAGTAAGTATCTGCATCACTGCTAATTTTAGTATCCTGCTGAGATCTCACTGAAATGTGAATTTTCAGGGCAGTTGTCATGGTTTAGGGTCAGGGCAGCCTCCAGACCAATAACAGATGCTCTCTGTTAAACCCCTTCCCTGCCCAAAGGGGAAGAGAAAGGGAATAAGGGAGAGAGACTTAGCAATTAGAAAAGGAAAATAGAACAGTCTTAATGAAAATAATAATAATGGAATATATACAAATATGTACAAAACCAGTATTAAATCCAAACCCTCTGATGGTAGCTACATCACCATCACTGATGCTGTGGAGTTGGCACTGGAAGAGTCCTAGACTGGGCCCTGCAGCAGACAGGAGCTGTGTTCAGGAGCTGGACTCTGGCACCAGGTTCAGAAAGACACCAATCGGGATCAAAGGCGGTATGGACAGAGTCCTCCTTGGTGCTCTGAGGGGGAGACCTCTCCAAGAAGAATCCCAATGAACGACCCAAGCCGAGAGCTTAGCTGAGAGTCTAGCCAGGCCTAGCCTTGAGACCCTCCAGATCCCAGAGCTTTATATACTGGATATGACATATATGGGCTGGAATACCTTCATTGGTCAGTTTGGGGTCACCTGTCCTGTCCGCTCCTCCCTGCAGGTGAGGTCTTTCACTTTCTGCACACCGCAGCATGGTGCACAAGATCCAGCAGTGGCCGTCGTCTGCGTTCCAATCCTGGGTAGTAACTCTAAACATGAGGTGTTTTCACTGCTATAAGCAGACACTGTCTGCAAAAGAGAATCATAGAATATTTAGGGCTGGAAAGGATCTCCAAAGGTCATCTAGTCCAGCCCCCTGCAGTGAGCAGGGACACCTTTAACTAGACCAGGCTGCTCAGAGCCTTGTCCAACCTCACCTTGAATATCTCCAGAGGTGGTGCCCCAACATAATTTGTTCCATTCTCACTCAAACCAGGACAGCAGTATAGTGATTTTTTTATAAACTAAGGCAAGTTATAAAAATTCTTGATCAAATGCAAATGACAATTAAAAGGTATAGAGGATTTGGATTGTTTCTGAACTTTTTTTTTTTTCTTTTTTTTTTGTGTGATGTATCTTTTTGTTGGAGCTTACATTGGTGATCTAAACTGTATATTTAGTAATTTTATCTGTGAGAATATATGTTCTCTCTAAATAAATAAGAGGTTTTTTTGGTATTAATAGTGTTCATTTTTTGTTCGTTGTTTGTTTTTTTAACGTGAACACAGTTTTTCCCTTGCCTGATTCAACCACTAAGCTTTGCAGACTTCCACAGGTTACAGTGCTTTTTCTGTACTCTTCTTTTGGACCTCTGTTTATGTGGTTCACAGGGTGAAAATAATGTGCAGAATCATAATCTCTTATCTTTCTATACCCTAAAACCAGGTAGAGTGAAAAAATGCCAGCAGTAAGCCTGGGTAGTAATGTCTCAGTAAATATTTTACTTTTTCCATTTGTTATACTAGAATCTGACTTAAACTAGGCATAAATCTAGTGAGAAAGGGTCACTGGAATATTAAGCATCAGAATTAATCCTCTTAGACATGTGCTTGGTATGAAGCCAGCTATTCAGAAGTTTTAACAGTGCACATATGTTACTTATCTGTCTGGCAGCTTGCCAATGAAGTAAACTTTGTGGTGATTTTATATCTCTGTA
Source organism: Corythornis vintsioides (assembly GCA_025447755.1). Classification (NCBI taxonomy): domain Eukaryota; kingdom Metazoa; phylum Chordata; class Aves; order Coraciiformes; family Alcedinidae; genus Corythornis; species Corythornis vintsioides. The sequence continues at coordinate 115,392 of JAOEGS010021260.1, read as the reverse complement.
AAGTACATTGCTTGTTTGGTGGAAGTTGTTGCAGCTTTTCTGTATATCACACATGGCACATAGCCTGCTACTGAAGAATGAGTTTTCTTCAGGGTGCTTTCAAAGAGCTATAGTCTCTTACTGTTGCATGGTAGGAAGTGGTATTATTCATTGTTGACCTTTTCATGGTTCTTCCCTATGAAGTACAATGAGCCTGATTTAATACTTAGAGCAGAGAAAGATACAATACTTCAAGTAGAATCATAATACGGAACTGAAATATAGCTGAATGAAAGTTTACCCTGCCTCTGCTCCTGCCATTCTGACTTAGAGGAAGCATTTATGTAAACACAACTCTTTCTTGAGTCAGGTCTAGACTATACTCAGAATTTCTGTTTCTCTCTCCATAGAAGCTTGCATCATATTTGACAGAATAATGATTATTTCATATCCTAATTATGGAACTGATTCATTCCCTGGGGCATGGAAAGCAAACAGTATGAGTGAGTGGATCATTAAAAAGATAATGTATTTTTAGAGAGGAGGTAAAAATAAAATGTAACTCCATTGAAAACTTTTGTGATCGTGAAAATGGCTGAATTAGATAAATTTTTTTAAAACACTCTGAGATTGACTGAAAAAAACTTATTTTCTTATTAATAAGTTTATACTTTGCTTGCAATAAATTATTAATTTTTTTCTTGTTTTTATTTCTCAAGGAGAAGAATGAAAGCTCGTGCTCCTCCTCCACCAAATCAACCTTCTGCAGCTAGTAGAATTCGCAGTGAGCACAAGTCACCTGCAGAGACAGCTGTAATTTCTGATCAGAACCTTGTAAGCATGAAGGAGAACATGATAAACAGATCAGTGGAGTTCACAGTCATTTTACCCAGTGGGGTGGAGCACAAGAGCACAGTACAAGGAAGGTAAGGCTTTGATTAGCTCCTACTTCCTGGAGTCTTCTGTTCCCAGTGGGATACTTGCTCATATTAATATGTCCCTTTCTGAGTTGATGGGGTTTCTTTGCCATGCTACTCTGTATTTTAGGCAGATGTTGTATCAAAGAGGCTTGAGAGCCACATATAAAGGACTTTCTCTTCTGGAACAGCTGTTGTGTCACTGGGTTTCCCCTTGGATCACCCTTCAGACTATGTATGGATCCATCTCTTTCAAGAAGTGCCACTGGGCTAGCTTAGGTTGTATCACCTCTTTCAATCCATAGGGGTTTTGGTGCAGTAGAAGTACTTGCTCCTGGTTATATGTCTGTCTGGAGTCATGCTGAGAAGCAAGCTCAAAAGATGAATGGTTCATCACATTCAGAGATCCTGACTTCACAAACACATTGCGATTGTGTAGACAGCAGAGCATCTGCTGGTACTTAGGAAGCCTTTTCTATATAGAAGTGTATTGGATTTTTTTTCCACAGGAAAAGAGAGGGGCTTCTCTTTGCAATCAATCAGTCTAGTTTGACTTTGTCTCTATTAGTGTATGTTGGTGGCCAAGGAGGAGTGTACACCAGTATGCAATGTCTGGCACTTTATTCTTCCCCCTACTTTTCCTGTAGAAATTAGTGTTTGCTTAGCCACTCTCAGGAGACCAGTGCACCTTGTGTGGTCATCCCTGGAGTCAGAATGATGTTCAAGGTTTTAAAGTAAAGCAGTGATTAGCAGAGCTCTCAAATTATACAGTTATTGATGGAATTTTTATGGGGAGATTTGGACTTGAGAGAAAGAAGAGAACAGGTCTGGAAGGTTGAACAGGACATGAAACTCCCTGGTTGATAGATCTCAAAGAAGGGTGGAATTTCACTGGAAAATGCAAGCCATCTAGGAGCTAACGAGGGTTATTTCCATGCATCTTTTTGTATAAAGAGATACATAATTACCATATGGTTAGAGGAGATTTTCCACAAAAAAATAACACCCTGAAACAAGCACTCCGAGACCACTACAAAAGTGTTATAATGTGATCTTTTGAAGAACATGCAAGTTACAGGAGCAGAGAAAAAAATGGAAAATCCTGGTACAATATACAACATTCTCTCACATAGGTGTTTATTATCACTGCCGTTGCTATCCCTTGCACTGAGACTGAATATTTTCATTATTAGCATCTTTAGCTTGTGGGCTAAAATCAGAAAGAAATGTCAAAAATTAAGCTTCTGTGAGGTTGTTTATATCATATAGATTAAGCACTCTAAGCAACAAGAATGTTCTTTCTCTTTTTGTCTGAAGGTGCCCACGTCTCTCCATTGTTGCATGACAAGTCTAGGCCCCAGATTTAGGTGGCAATTAAATTCCTGCTTATCCAAATATGAGTATCACCAATACCTAACCTAGGTAGGAGGTGTTATCATTCAGTGCTGTCTTTCTTGAGCACATGGAGTGGAGAGTTAGTGACAAATGTCAGTAACAGGTAGGCAGCTGTGGGTCGTGGAAGATTATGAAAACAGAGGAGGGAAGTAAATCATTCTAACAAGTTACAAAATAAGAGAAGGGTACCCTACATTGAGTCCTGTATTACAGTGGCATCAGTCTGTGAATAGACCTTATGTGTGCTCATGTTTTTCTTTCTAACCACTGGAAGATGAAATTTTCTTTGTACATAAATACTGGTTACATTTTTAGGGATGTGGAATAAAAAAATATGTCAAAAGCATCTGAAATATTTAAGGGATAATTAAGTCTCCAGGTTTGAGAGAAATCCCAGGCTTTTTTATCTTTTTGCATTGTTTTATTGTTGGAAACTGGACAGTAGATATGATACTCAGAGGTAAACATGTAATGAAGATTATACTGGATTAAGAAAAGAAGTGTTTCATTTAGTTTGAAGCAAGTATGGGATCCAGTGCAAGTAATACATTCTTATCCCTGCTCACTCTTTTTACCTATGGTTTTATCTTGGAAGGACATTTCAGATTAATTCTGCTGTTGTTTATACTGCTGTAAATATCTTATTTTCATTGCCATCATTAAAACTGCATTCTTAAAAACCTGCTTTTGGATACCCTAGAGAAATAGAAGAAAAGTTTACAAAGCTTTGCCCTGGACGTCATCAAGATGAAAAATGATTCTGTAATTTTAGAAAGTAGTTCACAGAGCAGAGCACAGGATACTAGAGAATGTTTGAAAATATAACTACTGTATTTAATTAGTATCACTTAAAAAGTATACCAAGTTAAAAGTCAAAATTATCTCTTCCAAATTGTTCATTGTATGCAAGCAAAGCAGCGTGTTATTAATTTTACTTTGTTCTTGATGTAGAAAGTTCCTGTAAGTGTCAGCAAGAGGGCAGAAAATTCTTGTTAATTTTTCTTGAAAGATTAAGAAAAAAAAAAATTGTGTGCTATCTAAAGGTACTTTACTCAAATCTGGAATTTTAAAGTTGATTTATTTATAAAAGTTACCTTAAGATGAAAGTCTGTCTTCAAGAATTTATTTCCCTTTTGTAACACACATTGATTGCAGATTTTAGGACAAAGTTGGGTCCTTAAGGAACCTGTGCTGCAAACTGTACTAAAAAAAAAGGTTTTATTTTTTGAAGTAATTGGTCCCTGTCAACTCTACTGTAAAATACGTAAAAGTATTAATGAAAAACTGTTCTTCCCCCTGAAAAGCATTACAAAATACTCCCACAACTAATCTATATTCCTACTGTCATATGAGCACTAAGTGGTGTGCTCATAGGATTGGCAGAGCATTGGCATATATATATTTCTTGTAGCAGATAAACAGACTGTGTTAGCAGGTCTGGCAGAGGTGATGGCTGGACTTTTAGAAAGCAAATAATGGAAAAGTTCCAAAGAGTTACCAGATTTATTTTTTTTTTTCAGTTTGTGATTCTCACAGGTAATCTTTTCAGTGGGTAACTTATAAATTAAGGGATCATGCATCTGTCTTCATTCACAGAGAGTGACACCTGATTAACAGACATGTTTAATGTCAGCAGCTTGAGAAAATGAAGGTAAATGGGGCTGTTTGAAGCCAAATGATACTTGGTTTGAAGTTATGAGCACATGGGTGACCAATGCATAGAGGAGTAGACTGGATGGTTGTTGCTCCTGCTGTTATCTTACATGTTACACAGATTGTCTCATACATGGGATCCATGGTGAGCAATACTAGAACAAATAATAAACTACCTGAAGGTGTAGTCCTATTCTACAGATACCTGAGGACAGAGCTTAGTGCAGAGTGTGTTCTATGGAACATAGAGCTCATGTCACAGGAACAATATTCTCACATAATTCTCAGTGAAAGACTGTTAAGTGATACTAATTTTGGGTTTGTGGCTCAACATACAGAGAAAAGACTGAAGGTGTGAAATCAGCCCAGGTTGATAAAACATGTTGTTAGAAGAAGATGAGCAGGGCACATACAGTAAAAGGGTTAAAAATGAGCTTAACTAAATACTAAAGAGGGGTCTGGTAAAAACAGTAGTTCAATGTAAGCTTAAAAAAAAAACCAACCCCCCCAGAAACCCTAGAATAATTTACAGAATAATTTATGTTAGAATAATAAATAAAGAGCAGATATGTCGTGAACAAGATGGAAGCAAATGAAGATCCGATTCTTTGCATCTTCCAAGAGCCATTTTCAGGCCAAGGATAGACAGAAAAGTTGGTCTGCATTAGGTGGTGGCTCATTACTGTTCTCTTGTTGTGTTCATTTGCTTTCTTCTCTATGGCATATGTATGGATGTACTTGACATAAACTCCCATTTAAAATCAAGCTTAACTGTATTACAGTACAGACAGAAGATTTTTCAAGTTGATGAAATGGGATCCAAGAATAAGTCCATTGCAAGTACTTCCCAGCTCTATTACTTCTCTGGAAACACATGAATTTTGAATTTTGTTTGTATAATTCCTCACTACCTGATTTTGTTTGTTTGTTTGTTTTTGGTTGTTTGGTTTGTGTTGTTTGGGGTTTTTTTTCTACTTTTAAAGTTGTGTGTAAATCATTTTCCCAAATTGAAATCATGGGAAGAGCATACTGTTCACTTTGAAGTTCTAAAAGCTTCAGAGATATTGCTGAATTTGTACTCCTAAATGGTACAGATGATGCCTAGGGATGCTTTTTGTGGAACAGTTGTATATGCTGAGCAGCATGGCTCAGGGTGGGATGTTTCAGTCTTCCTTAGCTATTGTATTTAATACACACCTGCTCTGTAGTCAGCAGTAAGATGAAACCTCAGATTTGTCTGGATTTTTAAATTGTTCATTGTCTGGACAAATTTGTTCAACTTGTGTGATTGTTTGCAGCATATTTCTCAGGTGGCTGGTGTTGATTCTAATCTTGTTGCAATTGTGGTACTGTTGCTGCTGAATGTATTTCATCATTTCAGTGGAAGGTGCATGGAATTATAAACTGTTCTTTTGATTAATTATATATTAAAGAAAAACTTTTTCAAGTGATATTCTTTTTTTTTTTTTTTATGAAATAGTTTGTGAGGCAAGATAACTGTCCAGATATGAATGGATTCTCATAATATTTTGCACTACAGAAATATATTAGCCTTTCAGTTTAAATAGAAATGTCTAGCATGTAGAACACCATTTGTTGCAGTTCTGCCAGGTTATTTGCTTTTCTCTGAAACAATAGTAAGAAGGTTGAGAGGAAAAAAAAACACATGCAAATTTTGTTATTAAAGAAAAATGTCTTCAAGCAGACAAGCTGAGATCTGTGTCAGGCAGACACACTTTTAAATTCTCACTGCTGCACAGTTTAATGAATATTCATGTAAATATTGTTGCAGGTGGGATTCTCCTAGAGTTTTGACCTAGGTGTAAATGTTTCTGTTGGTTTATGATGTATTAAACACAGTTGTGAAATACAGACATTTGCAGTTTGGGAACAGTGCCAGAAAAAAATAATCATGAAATGACCTGAATCACTTTTGTTTTAGATGGTACACATTTCTGTTTGGATGCTCTCTATCTTGGCAGTTACACGAGTGCTGAATCTTTCTGAAGCCTCCCATACATATTAATGATGTCTGTTTTCCTTGTTTGAACTTCAGTCATCATTGTGTCACTGTGTTCTTTTTTTGATGCCATTACTTATATTTTTCATGCTTGCCACTTTCTCAGCTCACACTGAATAACTTGGTTAAAATTGAAATAGGTTTCTGTAAAGAAGGTCCTTTCTCATCACTTGCACTGGAAGAGCTGTCACCTACATGTGCTTCAGCCTTTCACCATTAATAAGGGATCTTTTTCATTTTCCATTCCTGTTCTCTTTGTCCTTAGCTTTTTAGAATTTTTCACCAGCATCTTGAGCAGCTGTTGACCAGAAACATACAAATAGAAATAAGATCAATTAAAAAAAAATATTATTTCTTACTGTATATTATTATTCTTAGATTATTTCTTATTTTATTATATCTTATTTCAAATAGAAATAAGATGTATCTATCACTGGCTGCTCACAGAGTAGTTTCCCATATGCTGACAGCTTGCAGTTGAAGGACAATTCTTGAGTTACTGATATAATGGTGGTAGCTAATAACCTGTGAAGGGTTTTTTTTAATATAAATTTGCTTGCATTTTGGATCTATATACAGTCTTTCCAGCTCACACATTAGAGGAGATGCCAATGTCTATGGAGTTATTTTCACTTTTGTTAGCAGAAGAGTATCCCATGTATATGACAGGCTTCAAGTATGGCTTTTCATTCTTTTCAACTTAGGCTGTTTTGTTGATGATAGGTGCTAGTATATCAAACCAAATTTTTTTTCAGAAGCAGAGCTAGTTTTAGTAAAGTGATTTTCTTTGGTCCTGGATGGAGTTCCAGGGAGGAATGTTGAAAAGAACCCTTCAGTACCTTGGAAGAGGAGAATTTCTAGGATGTGGAGGAATAGAGTTCGTATCTGCCTTGTCAGGCAGTATCAAGCACCAGTGAATTTTGAGTTATTGACAGAAAGCAGAGTAGGTCTGTGCAGAGGCATGGAATAAGAGAGGCAAACTGACTGACTCTCTTAGCTTCATGGTTTTAGAATCACATCTCTACCAAGATCTCTTGATTATACAGGTACTTGAAACTAGATATTTTTATCCAGGGTTAATAGTCTTACCACAGTAAATATTAAAGGGATCTCTCCTGCTTGGAAATACCTCTGGTATGAATAGATTTGGGGTGGAAAGGGCTAGGACAGAATCAAAGTTATAAGCTAGAAAAAAACAATCCTGTATACCTTTTGTTCCAAATGTAAATGCTCCATTTTGAGTTGCATTACGTGATGGTTCAAAACTAGGTAGAGCTTACTGTACCATGAGTACATCTCTTCATGTTAAAGAACAGGGTTTGGAGAATTTAATATATGGATATAGCAGATAAGATGCATTTTTGTCTGCTCTTGGCTTATGTTTGTTGGTGTTATTATTGGTCTGTCTCATAGAGAATAGCTATACTAGCTCATAAACACACATTGAAGTGGAAATACATTTCATTCCTAAAATTTTATCTGATTTGTTTAGTGTTTCAAAGCATTTGCACAGTTTTCTCCCAAAGATTTTTAACTAGTGACACATCCACAGCTTTTGTTGCCTTTTTTTTCTCACATATGAAACTGAGATAACCTTTTTAGCAACTGTTTTTTTCTCATGCTAACAGTGAATATCTTCTTCCTTGCAGTAAAGCTGTGATGGATCTATTAGTTGATTTATGCAGCCAATATCGCTTAAATCCATCCCAACATAGTCTTGAACTGAAGTCTTCAGGAACTCAGCAACCTCTGAGTTACAAGCCAAACACTTTAATAGGAGCACTGGATGTCCAGACAGTACTTCTGAAAGAGAAGATTCCTGAAGAGAAGACAAAGCGACCTCTGCCAAGGGTCCCTGAGGTCAGTACTCTGTAGGACTATAATGGTGCCATGGAACATCATTTAATTCCTGTGATGTCAAGAAGTTCTTCTAATCTTCACCTTTTCAAACCAGATGGGAAAGGCTTGAGAATGAATCCAACATGCTTTAGTAGCTTAACTGATTTGCATGCAGAGTGGCAGGTGCCAGTCTGGACTCCAGCATTTAGACAAAATATTACATTGCATGTGGTTGGGTAGATGGAAATCTGTTCTTATAAAGATCCTTGATTGAAGACTAGGGTGGTTGACTTTTGACATGTGGCTGAAATGAGGGTTGTGGGATTTTGTAGCTAGGGCTTTGCTGATAATCTGTCTGTCAATAAAGCCTGCTGTCTTTATTGAATCACAGAATGGTAGGGGTCACAGGGGACCTCTGGAGATCATCTAGCCCGATCCCCCTGCCAAAGCAGGTTCAACTAGGAGATGTTGCACAAAAACATGTCCAGATGGGTTTTGTAAATCTTCAGAGAAGGAGACTCCACAACCTCTCTGGGCACCCTGTTCCAGGGTTCTGTCACCTTCACAGTGAAGAAGGTGTTCCTTATGTTGAGGTAGAACTTCCTATGTTCCAGTTTGTGCCTGTTGCCCTTCCTCCTATCACTAGATACCACTGTGAGACTGGCCCCATCCTCTTGATACCTACTTTTAGATATTTATAAGCTTTAATGAGATCCCTTCTCAGCCTTGTCTTCTCCAGGCTAAACAGACACAGGTCTCTCAGCCTTTCCTCTTAAGAGAGATGTTCCAGTCCCTTAGTCATACGTGTAACCCTCTGTTGGCCTTGATCCAACACCAGCAGTTCAACCCCTAACCTGTACTGGTGCCTGGACTTACTGCTTTCCAGGAGCAGGACTCTACACTTGTCCTTGTTGAACTTTATGAGGTTCCCCTCCACCCAACACTCCAGCTTGTCCAGATCTCACTGAATGACAGCACAGCCTTCTGGTGTGTCAGCCATTCCTCCCAGTTTTGTATCATCAGCAAACTTGCTGAGTCTACACTCTGTGCCTTCATCCAGATTGATGTTCCTTCATCTTGTTGAACAAGACTGGACCCAGCACTGAACCCTGTGGAACATCACAGGCCTCCAACCAGACTCTCTGCTACTGATCACAATCCTCTGAGCTCTGTCATTCAGACAGTTCTCAATCCACCTTACTGTCCACTCATCTAACTTCCTGAGCTTCCATATGAGGATGTTACTGTAGACAGTGTCAAAAGCCTTGCTGAAGTCAAGGGAGACAACATCCTCTGCTCTCCCTTCATCTACCCAGCCAGTCATGCTACCATAGAAGGGTGTCAGGTTATTTAAGCGTGATTTTCCCTTGGTGAATCCATGCTGACTACTCACAATAACTTTTTTTCCTCCTTGTGCTTAGAGATGACCTCCAGAATGAACTGTTCCATCACCTCTCCAGGGATTGAGGCTGTGTGGCCTATGGCTCGTGGGTGCTCCATCTTGCCCTTTTTGAAAACTGGAGTGACATTGGCTTTCCTCCAGTTGTCAAGCACTGCTCCTGTTCTCCATGACCTTTCAAAGATGATGGAGAGTGACTTAGCGATAATATCAGACAGCTCCTCAACACTTGTGGGTGCACCCAATCAGGGGACGTGCATTTGTTGGTGTCTAGTTTGCCTAAATGATGTGTAACCCAGTTTTCCATTGACTATAGGAGAGTCTTCCTTCCTGTAGACTTTCTCTCTTGCCTCCAGGGACTGTCATTCCTGAGGGCTGGTCTTAGCAGTAAAGATTGCTGCTAAGAAAGCACTCAGTACCTGCCTTCTCTGCATTCTCTGCCACCAAGGGACCCACCTCATTCATCAATGAGTCACATTTTCCCTTGTCTTTCATTAGCTACTGACATACTTGAAGAAGCCCTTCTTGTCTTTGACATGCCCTGCTAGATTTAATTCCAGGAAGGCCTTGGCCTTCCTTGTTTCATTCCTTCATATTCTGGCAGTATTCCTGTATTTCTCCCACTTGGCCAGTCCCTTCTTCCACATACTGTAAACTTCTTTCTTCCATAGGAGTTTTTCCAGCAGCTCCTTGCTCATGCAAGCAGGTCTCCTGCGTCTTCTACTTGATTTTTTTACTCATAGGAGTGGACTGATTTTGAGCTTGGAGGAAGTGGTGCTTGAATATGAATGAGCTCTTCTGAGCCCCCCTAACTTCTAGAGTCCCAGTCTGTCCATTCCTCCAAGTATATCTTTGAAGAGGCAGAATTTGCTCTCCTGAAGTCAGGGGTTGCAGTCCCTGAAGATATACTAAACCATCTCATGGACCCTACAGCCAAGACTGTCCCCAGTCAGAATTATTTTTTTAAAACTTTTAATAATACTTTGCAATGGTATGCATGGGGGGTAAGTTTGCATAGGAGGAGTCAAGACAGTGTAGAAGTTTCCAGTGCCTTTCTCATCGTAAGAGCCTCACCATCATGCAGGGAAGACTGAGAGTTTGTGTTTGTTTCTGCAGAAATCTGTGAGGCTGGTAGTGAACTACCTGAAGACACAGAAGACCGTGGTTCGAGTTAGTCCAGAGGTGCCGCTCCACAACATCATCCCAGCTATTTGTGAGAAGTGTGAAGTCAGTCAAGAACATATAGTTCTTCTGCGAGATGGCATCACTGGGGAGGAGCTGGAGCTAACAAAGTCCTTGGAGGAGCTGGGGATAAAGGAGCTCTATGCCTGGGACAGGAAAAGAGGTAAGCTGAGGCTGAAAGCGATCACTATAGGGTTGGATGATGTGCTAACAGTCTTATGGGCAGCTTCACAGCATATGTGTTTTTGTTCCTTTGGGGCCTGGCTGAAGTGGCAGAGCCGCATGTTGGTTCCAGAGAGCAGCACGGTTTGCTCAGTGAGCCATACCCAGCGTGGCAGTCAGGACAGCAGTGTGCCCAGCTGTCCCTGCCTGCTCTCGGGCCCTGTGCCAGGCTGGGCTGGCTCCTGGCAGGGTGCAGATTGTCCTGGGGCAGGGCAAAAGGAGGAGCTGTGCTGTCTGCTGGTCTCCTTCTGGCTGTCAGTATAGGTGTGCGTGGTGCAGGGGCCTCATCCAGGCAGAGCCTGGCACCTGACTGCGCTGTGGGTGGGAGGGAAAGAGGAGACATGCCATAGTCATGGCACCTGCGAAAGCCGAGAGGCAGAGGCGACAGGCCAGGGCTTATGAGAAACAGGCTGTGGCCGGGTTCAGAAACGGCTCCGACAAAGAGTGAAGTTACTGATGATTTAGTGAAGAGAAGCTAAGAGGTATTTGTATTTCAATTTTCTTTTCCTCTTGTTTATTCACTCTCACTTTCTGTTCTTGCAGATGATATTTTAATGGCAGCTTCTTGGTCTTGAGTTTTATCATCCTGATTATGTATTCAAATGGCATAATTATGGGATGTGCTTTAAAATACGGGTTGATAAAGCGCTACTTACTGTGAGGTCAGAAAATGATATTCATTAAAATTGTCTCCTGCTGTTTATGTCAGTGGGTATCACTTCCAGCTCAGTAAATATCCTTATTTATTGTTTAGATAATGTCAGTCTTATAGGTGCTGAGCAGCAGGCTTATTTTTTATTTATATAGTTATTTATTTATGTTGACGTTCTGTCTCTTCTTTCTTTGGTAAGTGACAGTACTGCTTCTGTGTGAGTCAAATTTCAAAGAGTTTAGACTTTTA
>JAOEGS010021260.1:73850-103785 GCA_025447755.1 Corythornis vintsioides | reverse complement strand
CGTTCTGTCTCTTCTTTCTTTGGTAAGTGACAGTACTGCTTCTGTGTGAGTCAAATTTCAAAGAGTTTAGACTTTTAAATAAACTGAATTTAACTAAATTAAATTCAACTAAATTCCTTTGAATTGTTAGGATGCTCAAAAAAGAGGCTGACAACATGTCATAGCTCAATTGCATTGTTTGTTTCTTTTAAGACATGCTTACTGTAATTAAGCTAACCCTTCTGGAGCAACCATATTGAATACATAGAGTATTCAACAAGATTCATTCAGCATATTTCAGGGACAATTACTACAGTAATTACCCTAAACTTTCCTTAAACTCTTTTCCTTTAAAATGTAAGGAATGGTGTATATAGTGGTGCAGGATTGGTCCTCAAATTCAGTTGTAGCCTGTGCAGTCAAAGCCAAAACTTTATTTCAGGGCTGGTTTATAGCAGCAAATTATGTAACATTACATAGCATCCTGCTCTCTGAAACAAACTTGATATTTATTTATTTATTTAACCTTTCAGTCTATCTTTTTGTTATGATAAAATCCCTCTGAATCCTGAGTGTATTTCAGCCTTTTCTGCCTTCCTCTTATTCTGCACCATAGTATCAGATAGGAGAACTTGTGAATGCACATAAAATTTACAAAAGATTGCCCTTGTTCCACCAAATTCCTTCTTCCCGTGTTCTCATTTGTGATCTCTAAGAGGAATAATCCCATTGGTTACAGTGGCAGTTGGTCCATGAATTGTGTATTGAGTAGGTGTCCACTCTGTTTAGTTATCAGAACAGTTATTTCAAACACATTCCCACTAACGAGTACAGCATCAGAGGTGCTAAAAGCATAAGCTGAGAAAAACTTGGTGCTTGTCATTGTCTCCTTCCCCGAAACAGAAATAGCAAGTGTTGAAGGATGATTAAAAGACAAGCTCTGCTGCCACCTGGTTACTTAATGTGATTTAGCAGTTGAAGCAGCTTCACAAGTGAATAGGGAATTAATAACAAATGCAGCTAAACTGCTTCTAGTACCAGCTCTGCATGTCTATTGTGGGTCTTCATTTTTTTTTTTCTGTAATGCTTATAAAAACAAGTACTGGGAATAATTAATGAATATTGTAGCTGATGAGGCAATATCAGAGCTTTAATGTGTATTCTCTTGTTCCTTCATCTCCTGCCTTTTCCAGTTCCTCCATCAAAAACTCAATCTGAACCTTCTCTGAACTATAGAGGTACTGTACAATGCTGCTGAGGGAAAACTGTCTTTCCCTTCACACTATGTTTAATGTGTGTTTGGTAGATGGATCTTTTAAGAGTGTCATGTAAAACTGTAGAAAACCAAGATATTTTCAATCTGTGTTGTGTTGTGTTTTGTGAAGTGTTGTTTACATGTTCGTACTTTTGGTCAGAACAAACACACTTCTGTGCATGCTGCTTTGTCAGAAATTACCTTTAGAATCCCAGCAATTAACAAATCCTGTCATTTAACTCTTCTGTGATAAAAGTTTCTACACATATCCCAGGCCTTTTCAGGTTACCTAAAGCATGATTAGTTGAATTTTAAAGGTACTAACATTTCATCAGTCTCTTGGGCTTAGTAGCAAAGACAGAATATTTTGAGATCTGTGACATCTTCCAGTGATCTAAATTTACGTGCAACAAAGCATTTTTATGTTACATATTCACAGTTCTCTTAATAGGTTTGTGAACTTCTGAATTGCTATGGTAGGTGGGGTTTGATTAGACTGCATTGGTGCTTCTGCTTCTAGTTAAATGGAAAATGTGTATGTTTAGTATATCCTTTTCCCCTACTAAATATTATATTGTTTAAATTATCCTCAAGAAAGGTATGTTTGATTTCTCCCTGCGTTTATATCTTTGTGTTACTAGTAAGCACAACATAAACAAAAGAAAACCCCAAATCCTTTGTCATTACTTGCTGTGGCTTCCTCTTATACAGAGCAAAATGCTAGAGAGAATCTCTATTGTATTTGAGAAAAAATGATACAGATTTGTAAAGATTCCCTGTTGTTTTGAAATTATGTGCTGTATTTGAAATGTGTTTACTGGTATTATACAATATTTAATGGTAATGTTGGTAATGGGCTGTTACTAACATAGTTTGTGCTAGTCTTACATCATTGTTGTGAATAATTGAAGATTATGTGAGCAAGGGAATCATGATCCACATCTAGTTGCAGCCCAACCCCAAGCAGAAGTACAGCAATTTCTGGGGAATGAACTTAACCAGCACTTGGTGTTTGAGGAAGGTATTAATTTATTCCTGGGTTGTGGTTTGGGTTTTTTTTGGGTTGGTTTGTTTGTTTTGTTTTGTTTTTCAGTGGAGTTGCAACCTTTCTTAAGGATAGTTTCTCCCTGTTTTCCTCTGGATTCATTATCTGTACTCTTGTCTGTGCTTTGAACTACTGTATGTGCTTAACAGCTTCTAACACCTGACACTGTTGATATGCATAAGAGATCCGAGTGAAAATCATGTGCTTTGTGTGAAATGCAAATCAGTTTACAGGAGTTCTGTGATGAGGGTTTTTTTATAGTAAAGAAAATATTTTGTTTCAACAAACTATTAATTTTGCATTTGCTTCTTAATTGTTATTAAATAAAACAAATATTTACAAGAGAAAACAATTTTTCTCTGTATATTAAACTTAGGATCTCTAAGTGAGATACTATGGTGTGCATGGAACCAGGGAGAATGATGCAGTGTCCATTAAAAAAAGGAGGAGAGCTTTATGGTCTGTATATTGAATGTCAAACCAGTGGTTGTTCCCTGTAATGCACGACCGTTATCATTTTGCCCATCCAGCTTGTGTGGGAAAAAATGGAAGGGAGACTAAACGGGCTGACAATTCTTACAGTTCCTTAGCTGGTTCAAGAAGGGCATGCATGTTTGAGCTCTTACAGCCTCTTTTCCCACCTGAAGTAAAAGCACCAAGATGAGAAAAGGTGAGTGCAACCAGCTGGGATAAGTTCTCAGGAGAGCTCTTTTTTCAAGGGAAAGGTCTTTTTTCATCTTCCCAGAACTTTATCTAAATCCACATTGAGAATCTTTCCATTAACTTCACTGTGTTAAGTCAAGCCTGTGAATTGTCAAATATATTCATCATCTTCTTTTTGTAAAGGTATTTTGGTTTTTTTAGTATTACAGTATTCTGTAAGTTTTAAGTGAGACATCTAACAAGAATTTCTGAAGATAAGCCACTTGTTCATATTTTGCCTTTTAAATAAGTTTTATTATGTTGTGATTTAAAACTTAACTGCATTCCAGTAAATTATTCCATTTGTCTTCACTAAATTTTAGAACAAACTCACAACAAAGTTTGATGAAAAAGAAAGTGCAGGATCTGGCAGTTACTAAGATAATTCACTTCATAACATCTGCAGCTCATAAAAAACAGCATTAATCCAGGATGCTTTAAAATACTGATCTTCTGAACCTGTATTTCTGAAATATAATAAAATATTCCTTTATAATTGTTTCAGAACCAAGTCGAAAGGCTTCAGTAAGCAATGATGCAATAGAAAAAGAAAAGACAAGACTTTTGGGATTGGTTAAAGCTGATAGGAGCAGCAACAAGGTAAGCATGCAGCAGTGTTTTACCTCACTAAAGAGAAATGTTTTATTTCCAGGTATGTCTCTAGGTGGTGGTGGTTATGAGGATTTTTTCAGGTTTAGTATTTACCTTTTTTTTTTCACTTTTTTTTTTCTCTTTTTACCCTTTTCTTTTAGTAATAATATGTTAGCAGGTGCATGAACTATGTTTCATCAGTGCAGCCTGATGGAGATATCAGCTATTTATTGAAGGAGTCAGGCATATTGGCCATGACTTCTTTTTTTTTTTAAGTGCTGTGGGTTCAGTGGGTGTTAAAAATGGGCAGTTATTTCAAATAAGTTGCACCCGCTTATTAGTAGTGCTCAGATTAGGAATGTATTTATGAAAGAACTGATGTAATGTAAGACAATTAAGATACCAAGTAGAAGTGTCTTATTAACTTTTCAGTGCATGAGTGATAATATGTTTTAAAGCATATATATCTTTAGGAAGCTCTATGCAGTCATGCTACTGCCATCTCCAAGTCTGTAAAACCAGTGAATCAGATGTAGAAGAAATAACTTTCAGTACTAAACAGAAGGGTCAGCATCTGCTGGACTGCATGTTAGGCATTTTTAACTTTGTTTTTTATCTTGAGGTGGAAAATTTGAAAAAGGAATTTAATAGAAAATAATTTCATTCTCTTCAGATGGCTTTATGGAAAATTTATAATTAATCACAGATATTAAATACAGGAAAACTTTCAAGAAAAAAAATTACTGGTCTTTTAACTGTACTTTTTGGATCCTTTGCTACAAATGCCAATGTCAACTGATTTGGGTTGTAAAGTGTTTACTACTCCAGGATGCCAGAGTAAAAAGAATTTTCTTTTGTCTAATATAAAAAGCCCTCCAGGACTTTTGCAGTGAAATAATAAAATGTGTGCCTGTTATCTGGTACTAAGAAACATATGCTTTTTAATGGACTGGTGTTTCACTAACCCTTCCTGTCTTCTCAGTAATTCTTTTAAAACTGTGCTTTCAAAATCCTTACTAGTTCTCTGCCCTTTTGAATATGATTAATTTTTTGAGTGTTTTTTTCTGAGGAATAGCTTCCTTTATGGACACTGCATATTACTGTGTTGAAAAATATGATCTGTTATGGATGCTGAGCTGTTCTTAGTAACTTATAAAGGACATGTGGAAACTGTATTTTATGAAATAGGAAGTCAGTCATTTTCATATTGTTTATCCTCTGTGAGAAAATATATCTCATTTAAAAGGAATAAAAGCATAACTGAAGCAATAATGCCATATCTGCCTGGAAGAATCAAGTAAACAAGGGAGCTCAGCTTGAGCCTCTACAGCACACTGTGGGCCTGTAGTTCCCCTGGAAGAACCAAATACATTCCAGTATGTTATTCCACAATATATTCCACATTATCGTTTGTCCTCTAATTCCATTTTTCTGGACTTCAGTATGAAGTGTATACTCTCAGAGTTCTAACTGCTGAAGCGGCTCAGATTCAACTTTGTAAAATACTTAATCTTACACCCGTAGAAAAAGTTGCTGTGGTTGCTGCCAGTTCTGTGGTTACTGCCATGGGTTTCTCACAGCTGAGTTTGGAATGAGTGTCAAAAGATTGAAAACTCCTCTATTTTTTATTCTATTCTCTTTCTCATGTTTGTTAAAGACAGAAGAAGGTGATACTATGAGGTTATTTTAAAACCAAATTTTAATAGATTCTAAGGATATTGAGGACCATGTAACAACTTAAAAGTGGTATTTGGCTTGGGGAAAAGCAGGAACTGTATGAACAAGTACAAGTAACAGCTTCTAAATTGGAGGTAAAGGTCTTTATTGCTGCTAGTCCTGACAAGTTAATTGATTTTTCTGGGCCATTTCTTTATTGGCCTGTTACTTTCAAATGACAAATACTTTGCAGGAAAATAAGCTAAATCAATCACTTTGTATAGTCCAGCAAGCAAGTCAATGTTACTTTTCTAATAGAAACCTCTAGGAGTTTGAACCCAAACAGATGGAAGAATTACTGAAAACTGAAGACTAGTGGCACACAGGAGCAAGCAGGTGTTCAATAGCCATAATACACCTGGAGTAATACTGTGGAAGATATTTAGCCGTAACAGCAGTGAAACTGCTGAACAGAGTTAGTAGAACAAAGGCAAATTAAGTTCTTTTAAGAAATAATTTGGTAGAGTGATGTAGAGATTATCTGATGGGATGCCCTGTGATTTCAGGGCACTGGAATTAAAGTTCCAGTGTTACGAAACTCTGCTTTTTGTGGTTATTCTTACATTTTTTTTACTTCTCCAAAAGCCTTAAGTTGGTTCTGCTTGTTTTATTTTTTCTTTGTTTGCATTATGATTTGCAGTTACGCTGTGCATCTGTGTATTTGGTCATGTATACTCTGTATTTTAGAACTGCTTTGTAGCAAGAATTGTCCAACGTCTTGCACAGTAGCAGTGCTGCAGGCTCAGGCTTTTACCAGAGGAAGGCAATTTCTTTTGCAAGGGAAGAAAAGTATTAGCCCGTTGTTGTAAACTGTGCTGGATCATGTGTCACTGCATGCTGCAGGCCTGTGCTCAGATTTCCATGCCCACTCACAGGCTTTCTTTCTCATCTACCTCACTGAAAGCAATAATCATGGTATGACAATACCTTAGATCTAACTTTCTGGAAAAAAAAAAAACCCAACCTTTCTTCTATATTAAAATCACCATGACACAGATGAAAACTGCGTCCTAGTCTCACAGTTGGTACAAACTTGTTGAAAGTATTTCTATGGTTAACTTTGTGCTGGCAGGCTTAGTGCCAATTCAGGTATCATCTTGTTCTCTCCATTCTAATTTTACGCTGGATCAGTTACCCTCTGTTCTCCTGCAGCTGGCGTAAAAAACATAAAGGTGGCATGAATTCCGTGGCATGAATTTTTTGATGTGAAATGTAGTCATGTGCCTGAGGCTAAATCCAGATCAAATTGGCACTGCTAAGCAATCCAGTAGAGCAGAGGTTCTGTGCAGGCAATGATGGAATCTGGGCTGAATTACGGTATATGCAAGTGCACAGAAACAGTCCCCTCACTGACAAGTTTCCCTGTGTCTGTAGGTGTAGCAGAGACTTGCAGTCTGGTCACTGGTACTACAAGGAGTTGCTAACTATATGCTTTTCTCCTTTCCCAAGAATGTCTTTATATTCTTGTTCTTGTATCTTTCTTCTAATGGATTTCTCAGGGCCTTGCATACATCAGAGAAATTTTGCAGTCTACTTCAGGGTTTCTCAGCAATCAGGTCCAGCACTACTGAGACAGTTTGTCTTGGTTTGTGATGAGCTTTGATGCTTTGCTCTGGCTTGTTTTTGCTGTTTTGTTTCCTTTGCTGCTGCTTTGTAGGATACTTGTTTGTGTTGCAGACAGAAGAACACTTGAGGATGAACAGAGATTGTGGTGAGGAGGATGTTTTTAGTTCTACATCTACAAGTGAAGGAAGCTTGGATGTAAGTACTAACACAGCTTGTAGATGCTATTGCATTCCTATTAGATCCTGCAGTTTGAATAACCAGAAACCACTGCTATTCCTCATGTGTAGCCAAGTAGAAGTAGAAATACTTTAGTTCTTAGCAGGCTTAGTTACATGATTGCACAATTGATGAAATTAAATTGTGATGCACTATCTTCAAGTAAAACTTACTGTCTTCACTATAAACAGTTGTATGCAAGAAATGTTTTAACCAAGGCTTAAGTATTGTGACTTTCAGACAGTGACAGTACTGCATGATGCAAGAGTATGTTTGCCCTGTCAGTGACATTTAAGACATGCTTTTTTCTTATAAAACCACACCTCTCGTTTTTTTCTCTTTGTATGTCCTCAGCAGCATGTCTGCATTCCATTTCTTTCATAAGTGACTGGTGGTGGAGAGTACTTCTTTTAAAAACTTGAAATAACAGGAAGGATTTTTTTCTTTTTAAGTGTAGGTTTTGGAGCACTAAAATCCCGTGAATCACATTTAGAAAGATTTTGAAGTGTCTTATGAGGATTTAATTTCTAATTAGGAAGTGTGAACCCTAGATACTTTTTTAAGGCTGTTCTGGTGGATTAGTAACTGTAATAAATGGTGTGTGTTTTTGCTGCTTTTTTTAACTACTCGACATTTTGTTATCCTATTTTCAAAACCTGGAGAAGACTTAGGGACATGATAGAAGACTGAAATGCGAGTTTCAGCTCTGAATCCCCCTTTCACAAACAGTTATTTGCAAAGGAGTGCTGATTCACAAAATGTAAAGCTCACTAGCCACAGTGAAGGGTGACAGAAAATTGTGGAAAAAAAATGGAAGAGTGAGAGAACAAATCTCAGCTAAAAAGGATAATGTAAAAGAAGTCAAAAGGGAGAAATAGATGAAGTGATTGGCTTTGAGGTTATAAACCACCTAACTGCAAATCTGTGAAGACTTCATAATGAAAGAAAATAGAAAAGCTGCTTATGACACAAAATGTGTATAAAAGTGAATGTTTTAGTGAGAGAACTCTATTAATACGAAGTCCTAGTAGAAAGTGATGTGGGTTAATTGCAATATACTAGGTAAAAGTACAGAAAAAATACCACAGACTCTGCCAAAATAAATCATCTTGTGGTTTGTATTCACTGACATTATAAGTGAATCTCAATACCCTCATACTAGAAGGAGGAAAAGAAAGGATTCCAACTGAAAGTATGAAGGTAGATCAGATACTCTCAGCTGTCTTTCACACTATCATGTGGTGCTTTCCTCAAAGGAGGGACATCTCTTTAAGTTACTTTTGTAGGGAATCTTACAGGGCAAATCATAAACGAAGATATTTGTTTTCCTTTTACATTGATGGAAAAAATTAATTCAAAATTGTCTTCTAAAGACACAGGTGATAGGGAGTATTGTCATTGTTTCATTTGGTTTGGTACGATTCTGTTAAAGCATACAGAGGATGTATAAATTAAGTCTCTGAAAGATTCAGTCAGTAACACAGAAGGTCCATACTTTGAACAGGCTATATGGACTTTAATAAAAAGGTCAACAATTGTGACATTTTAGGTTAAAAAAACAAGCAAACAACAAAATACAGTATACATGGCATACATAGCTGGCATAAACAGCTGGTATAAACTTAAGATTAAATTAAAGTGGAACCACTTGAAAATACTTCATAATTTTAAAAATTTAGTTTAGCAATTCTTTATGTGCTAGACTTTGAGACCCTCAATTTTTCTGAGTAATTCTTCACTTGCTCAACTGATATCCTCACTTGATTCAGAGGAACTAAGTATCCTTATTCAAAATAAGTTGTATTTTATATAACTATACATGTGAAATACATATTTAGAGCACTTTATATAGGAGCTTTATTGATCTAAGATAGGACTTGTGGCAAAACATTGTCCAGTAGAGGCTTCCTCTTTTGCAGTTTCCTTGGGTCTACTTACTGTTACTCTTTTGGGTCATCTGATGGTATTTTTTACATTTTCTGTGCAGGAATCAAACCCAAAGTTTCAGGTTTATTTCTGAAAGTAAAATAGTTTGCCCTTGTCTTCAGCATAGTGCCAGGAGGTACACTGGCTGAATTGGGACTTTTTTTCTTGCCTATAAAGAAATAGGCAACTCATGAAGTACTACTGAGCTAAGGGCATGAGCTTCAGTGTACTTAGTTTAAATCCTTTTCTCACTGTTACGTGGTGGTGATGTGCATTAAATTGTAGAAAAAATGCTTCTATTCTCAATATGGATAGGGGTTTTTTTTGAAAAATGGGAAATATGAAGGAATGGAGTAAAGATGTAAGAAATAAAAGGTCTTTAGTATTTATTCAAGCAGAAGTTATATTTGCTTTTTAATCACCAAACCACTTGCAGGGCCATATTCATCTAATTATTATTGAAAGTATTAATTCCTCTAAAAATAATTTGGAAGCAGATTTTCAGAGTCAGTGTGGGAAAGTAAACACTAAAGGTTGATGTGATGGGACATTTGTTCACAGTATCAGTAAAATTAAAGGTGAGAAAAGAAGAATTTATTAACACCTTAAAGAGTGTAAAAATGCAAGAAAACAATTGTCTGTGACAAACCTCAGAGTGTCACAGTTCTTTATACCACACGTCAGTAAAGGACCTAAAATCTAATAATGTACTGTAAATTCATCAGAAATATTTTCCTTTAATCTGTTCCAGTTTTGTGCTAATCAGATGAGCTTTATATCTTGGTTAATTTTTCACAAATCAAATGCTACTGAAATACACTGGTGTATAAATACAATGTACAAATGAAGCAGTTGGAAGTTGTAGCACTGTTAACCATATTCTGCATTTTGTATGCCAAAGGCAGTCAGAAAATCTAGAACATCTGGGGAAAAAGGAATTTTAAGTAATCACTGCTCTGCCACTTGGTGTCACTATCCCCAAATAAACAGTTGATCAAAATGAAACATGATATCTGGAACACAGCACTAAAATTAGCTGTTTTTATTTTTGGGGCCTTCGTGTTTTCATAAATCAAGAGGAAAAAAACACATCCCAAGTGCTGAACGATGCATAGCTCTGATGTGGACTTTGTTTATGTAATAAATCAGCTTGGGAAAAAAAATATTTAGAAGTACAGCCAGGGACACTTATCAGAGGATTTGAAACTTCAGCACAAAGTCTTAAAACACAAGGTTTCTCTAGTTCAAATGGGGCTTCAGCAGAGCAATGTTAGAGGATGTGGTTAGGGTTCGGCGCTCTCACCGCCACAGCCCGGGTTCAATTCCTGGTTAGGGAAGATACTTTGTGACTTGGTCTAGGTGATCGTGCTCTGGCAGGGGAGTTGGGCTAGATGATCTTCTAGGTCCCTTCCAACCCCTAACATTCTGTGATACTGTGATTTTCATCAGGACCATTGCCTAAAAATCTATAGTCTTCAATGTGTATCTGAATATAGGTGTTAAGGCCAACAGAATCAATGAACCTAAGTGAAGCAGATAGTCCAGTAGTTCCCTGCTTAATGAATCTGTCATGGCTATTATTACATATTCAGGGGAAAAAACAATGTTATTTTACATTCCAAACAGTTACGAGATATGTTTAGGATATGTGTATGGGGGGTTTTTATTTCATGGTACCTGCACAATTGCAAGCTCATGTTCCAGAAAAAAAATACTGTGCTAATGTATGAAAAAAGTCATCAGGACTTCTAGTGCATTAGTAATCTTAGCAGTTACTTCTTAAATAATGAGAAGAGTTATTTTCCTTTAAAAAGATGTATTATTTACCTTTCTAGGGCCTTGTATGCTCTTAATATACTTTAACATTTATACTCTAACATTTATGCAAGAATCATGTAATTCATGATATGCTTTCCCAGTTCAGAAGTGGTTGAAAAAAAGGATCAAGTACAGTCATGTGAAAGTGATTGGAAATGTGACTTCTTTTCAACCATGTCAAGTCTCAGGTGTTCTGTTAACAACATCTGCTGTCAAGGATTTCACTTCACATGGCCAGGTACTGTTTAGGGCAGTAAAAATGAGAATGCTGCCCATGTCATCTAAGTGGAAGATAACAGCCATTTACTTTTATTATTTTCTCATGTCTGACAACCACTTAAAATTCCTGTTTCCATGTTCTTCCTTCTTGTTCTGGCAATGCTTAGGATGATGTTGGTTATGGTTGAGACTGAAATGGTTGGTTATAAGAGACTGAAATCCTTATCATCACCTAATCTGCAAAATCTCCAAAAATGTTAAGGATGAGCTGCACATAGTTGATTCTGTCTTGGAGTAGAGGACTAGATTTGATGGACCATGGAGGAGCTTTTCAGACATGTTATGGCTACTGAAGAGATGTAGCACCCTCCTTTTGTGGTGTGCAGTTACATGATATTAACTGTCTTTTTTTCATGGGAATCATAGATGCTTTTACATAATATAATATCTTTACAGCTTTTCCTTACAGTATGTGATAGCAGAAAGTAAGAGCTTGAAACAGTTGCTGCCTGCAACAAGACTTCAACTTCTTGCTCCAAAGCGTGGTGTTACTGGACCTCTTCAGAGAAAAGGTCCTTGGAATTATTGTGAAAAAAAAATCCAAACCAACCAAACAAAAACAAACAAACAAAAACCCCAAAGAAACAAACAAAAAAAACCCAACAAAACAACTCAGAACCAGCTGAACTACTCTGGCTAAAAAGAAAAGAAAAAAAAATTTAAAAATAGCCCAAGGCAGACACCTGGAATGGAAAGTCTCAGCATTTATGGTTAAAGTATGGTAAAGTTACAAGCTTTTAAAAGTAGTATCTGGTGAAGAGACATGTCAGCTGACCCCTTGTTCTGTCTGTGGTACTTAACTTGTACAACCACAGGATTGCCAACATCATACATTCAAAAATCACTTGTCAGCTCTTGCCTTCACCACACAAACATGGCTTAAGTTGATGAGATTTGGAATAAAATAGTCCAGGGTGGACTTCCTTCCATTTGGCTTCTTAGTGTTAAATTTGTAGAGATCACATTTCATAACATTTTTTCTATCAACCACAAATGCTTTATTAAAACCAAAATACTGTCACGTAGTCATCGGTTGGCAGAATCTGGATCTTTGCATAAAACTGCATGGTATGGGGTACTAACTATCACAATACATTGCATTCAGGTTGTTACTTGGACAACTTGGAAACTTGGAAACTTCCATTTCTGCAGTGGTCTTTGCAGGACATTTTGAAGGAAACATTCTCAAGAAACTTTCAGAGATGAACAGAGAGAAATGCTTTGAGTTGAATTGAAAGGGCTTGAGTAGGGCAATATCTACAAAAGGCACTGGGAACAGCTTTGCTTGGCAATGCCTGTTTTAAATACCTGCCAGTTCAGGCTTCTCTTGGACACTGGATCTAAGTATCCCATAGTCAGATTTAGCAAGTTTTGAAGCCACTGAAATCTGCACAGCGGGAGTTGCATGTTAAACTGACCATCCTCTATCTGCAGCCTGCCTCTGCTCAAGAGTGAAACCTTGAGTCACCTGCTAGATGCAAGTATTTAAAGCTTTTACTATAAAAATATAACACCCACCACTGTTAGCCATAATGTGAGAGAGCAAAGTTCAGTTCTGTTCTTTGTCTTTAGAGATAGCAGCCAGTCTGAAATGCTTGCTGGGCTGTAGACTGTCTGGAACAAAGCCGTGAGGTATTCTTTATGTGGGAAGCACCCTTTTGTAAAAATATCCAAATATTTAGTGACTCAGAAAGGGAGAGCAAGAGCAAGCTTAACTATTTAGACTAGTAACAAACTTAAGTGTGCTGGCAGCTCTGTGTTCCAGTGCTGGAGATGTTTTGCTATGTTTTATGTTAAGCAGATGTTAGATCCAGCAAATAAGTGGTCACTGAAGCTAGAAGTGGAGGAGTCAAATGTTTATTACTTGCTATCCAAATGAGTGCCCTAATCTCAGTCTCTATCTAGCTAAACTCATATTCATGTCCTTGAACAGAGAATAGTCTCACTCTTCTCACAAGAGGGTTAAGTGTGTTTTTTCTCAATTTTGAAGAAGGTTTTGAATGTGGATTTACCATATTCCTACTGAATCATTGAACTTGGCACAGGGAGGAGGACAAGATGGGAGAAGTACCATGGCTGCCTCTTGTAGCAGTTAGGTCTTTTGTGGAGCCAGATTTCCTAGTTGTCCTCTAAGCATACTCTCCTGGATCAAGCCCCTTGGCTGATGGAGAAGGGGAGATTTGACATTTCTTTTTGATCCCGAGGGAGTTGAGGCAGGAGGTTAGAAGCATAGTTTCTCAGCTGTTTTCATACTCAGCATGCCCAGAAGCAGAATTCAGGTAACAAAATGGCAGTAGACACATGAGAAGGTTATGTGTCAGGCTTATTGAAGGAAAGCACAAAGCAATGTGAGTTAGGGAGCCACAACCTAACAGGAGCACAGTTAAGTTAGGCTAGTGTGAGGCAGTTCAGCTTGCAGACCTGGGCTGCATCGCATGGTTCTCTGTTCTGGGGATGTACTCAGTTGGTCTGGTGTAAGTTGGCTCAGGTATCTCCCTCGGATGTTTAATTAAGACCTGGTGACACACCCTTAACCACCCAAGTCCTTTTATGTCTGATTCATCTTTTGTTACTGATTTCACTGAAAAGTTCTGAAGTTAACTCAGTGGAAAAAACAAAATAAAGCAGCAGCTAATAAGACCAATGGCTTTTAATTTGCATTAATAAAAGGACATTAAAAAAAAACAAACAAAAAAAAACTTAAATTCAATTTGAGATTTTTCTAGTGACATCTCAACCGCTTAGGCTTTTCTTCCTTGGTATTTAACATTACCAGAGCCCCTTAATAGTGTATAATAGCCTTGTAATTAATATTCTGTCATAATTCATTCAGCATATTGTTCTCAGTACAACTGGCAAGCATACAGTGGTGTGAAATATACTGCCTCTAAAGAAAAGTATATCCCAGGATCAGACTTTTCTGCAACTGGATAAGAAGAGGTGTAGTTCCTTAAAGTCTTTCACATATTTCTGTGTTCATAAAATGTCTTTTCTGTTTTAAGTTTGGGACAGTCTGAAAATGAGTCAGGAAATTATTAATTCCACTCTAAAGTAAGGTGTTTTTTAATTTCATGATAGATATCCAAAACACTTATTGCCGAGTAACTACTGTAATGAAAGGATTAGTGTATATTTATGCCAATGCCATTTAGCAGATGAACTCAGAAATGGCTAATTATGTAATTGACTCCATATTTCTAATATATAATGTAAATTTTTGTTCACACAGTAGCACCTGTTGTTATAATGGCATAATCTGAATCACACATAACCATAGATTTATTGTATTGGTCTAAAATATCCTATTAGCATATGTAAATTTTAGATACAGTGAAGATTTTCAACACCGTTAGAGGTATAATTTATTTTCTTTGCAAAAACTTTCTGAGGCATGAGCGCTCATAGGAATTGGTTCTTTTCCAGCCTCTTCTGTGGACAATGAAGACTCGATTTCATTAAAAGTAGTGGCAAACAATAATATTTCTTTTAATTAGATGATCTCATGATTTCCACACATATTTGTTCTCTGCATTATTGTTCGTTGGCAAAACTAAGCCGCTTGGTAGTGTGTGAAACCATGTCTCAATAACATCTTATGGCAGGTGAGGGAGGACTTGCAAAACATTTGCTGACAGGGCACAACGCATTTTACTTTGATGGAGGAGTTTTCTTAAGTGAACTTCATGGCTTAGTTCTCATACAAAGTCAAATATACATGATGCATAGCGGGTCTTATAGGTCTCTCTTCAACTCAAAGAGGAGTTCTGTGCATGGAGCAAAGACTATAAAGCACCAAGTACTGTGTGTGCTGCTGAATTGCTCCTTGCTACAAAAAGAGACCTTCTACTGCATTAGTCTGTGTAGCTGTTTCACATTCTCCTTTTTTAATAAACAACTGTTAGGTTTTATTGGTGTTTTACATGCAGTTCCAATGCAGATCTCCCCTTGGAGCTTAGCAAAAATGATGAAAAATAATTTCAGATATTGCTTTTTAACTTACTTTCCACTGTATAGTATTTCATTTGAATTCTCAGAAATATTTTGGGATGCAAGCAGAAGAGGTGAAGAAGAGTGACAAATAGTGGTCAGTCTTAAAAGACTTTTACAACATCATGAAGTAGTAATACCTTCAGTTAGATTGTTTTTCTTATTTTTTTTAAATATAATGTACATTTTAAGCAGATCTCAGTAACTTGGGGAAACTAAGAAAAGTATTTGTGGTTTTATAAATGCTCAGCAGGAAGAGTAGAAGAGAAAGCGGGTCAAGACAAATAGCAAGATGTAGCTCTGCAGAATTCTTAAATAGGTGAGTAGATGTGAGCGTTGAACCACTGACTTTTTCGGGGTCATGCCAAGCACCTGTTTAAGTGTTTTGCTGGTTCAGTGCCTCAGTGACCTTTTGAAAGGGACAATGTCTAGGGCACAAGCTGCGTAGGCAGTCTCTGAAGTATACTGACATCTGTGATGGGAAGATTACCATTATATTTATGATTGTTAGTGTTTGGTTCCCCTGTGCTCCACTTCTCTGATAATAATACCCATCCTTGCAAATGTGCAGGTACACATCTTGATTTTGATCTCTCCCAGTTTCAGCACAGAGATGGTGTAATTTCACTGACTCTAAATAGAGTTTGCTCTGATTTACAGTTGTTTGCATAGGACAAGAGTCAGGCCAGTAAAGTAGTGGTTTGCCTTTTAAAAACCTAATAGGAGTGGATTTGGCAGAAGGGGAAGAGAAGAAACATTTAAGACTATTTATTAATCAAGAATTCCAGCAGAAAGGCTTTTCTTGCCTTGAGTCTGGCAAATGTACAGATGAGAGATACTGTGCAGAGACCATTTCTGCACAGAGAAAACCCTTCAAATGTAAACATTGGAGCAGCTGGCATGGGAGATTAGTGCAGCAGCAATTTGAGGGGGGTAATAGTGGTGCTGTCTAAATTTAACAAACGTTAAACAAGGTCCTTGTTCTAGTTTAAGGGTTACAGGTCTGAAAGACAATATCAACTAAAAATATTGGAAATTGTACAAGTCAGTCAAAGTCATTAACTAGTATATGATCAAAAGCAACTTATCTTTCCAAAGTTGTGACATCTTTCTCCCTCCTCAAAAGAGAAAAAAACAATTAATTAAAAATATACTTTATCTGTGGAAAGGCAGCACTTTGAGATTTCCTAATGTTTTTGCTTTGGATCATGAACTGTCTTTATATATTGTTCTACTTTTAATTTCCTGTGGCTGAATATTATATCAAAAGAAAGCAACATGCTGAGGGTGAAAGTAGTGTAGGGTCTGTTAACTTTGTAGGCTTGTGTTCATATGCTGTTTAAAATCATCAGGGGATGGTTATGTTTTGGTTTTTTAAACCCTTGCCAAATAGTTTGCACCACTAGGCTGTACATCTGGGTATGTGATAATGCATTGGGGGTTTTTTAATTTTGCTTTTTAACTGGCATTTTCGTCATACCTCTAAAACAACTTCTTGCTTATTGTTATCTGATTCACGTGTATTTTATTGGAGGTGTTTTACTTTCTTTGTCTATTTAGTATTAGGGACTAAAGTATGGGTATTTGGAGGCAAATATGATGTTTAAAAAACCCCAGAGCTATGTGTTCTGTGTTGATGATGTTATAATTTTCATTAAGTTTGAAAGTATACTGAGGAAAATTATTTATAGGAGAAATGACAGCAACACCATAGCTTAAATCATTACTGTCTATTGGTATTATAAGATTAAAGTGGCCATTGGAGACTTCATGCAGAACTCACTAGAGCCAGTGGAAAAATTCCTGAAAAATCCAGCTGGCTTTGAATCATGTCTTTTTCCATACGAGGCCATTTTTTGAAGTCATTCTTTCTTGTGCTACTTCAGATTCTCTTTTGCATCGACAGAGATCTTTTGATACTTTTGCTATCATCTTTAAAAAATGTAAGACCTTTGTTGCTTTTAATGGACAATTGACACAGATAAATCCCTGGAAGTAACAATTTATACAGCATTTTCTCACTGGGGAGAGAGAAAACCCCAAACTAAACGTGTCAAGTCTTGTAGAAGATAAATTGCAAACGGTGACAAAGGGAGGGAGTGGCTTTCACCAAACAGTAATTTGTTGCAAAAGCAGGTTTTTCTTTGTTATCTGAAGCAGTGCATGCCCAGAGAAGTAAGCAGAATTCTCAACACTGCTTGGCCTGTTTAAAATATCACCATGCCAGTGAAAGTCCAGAGGTAGATCTGCGTTGTATCTATTTCCACAGTTTTTAACTTCCATGTAAGCTAAACTTGGGACTGTGCTTGCAAAGTTTCTGCCATATCTCCAGTCCACTGGGTATGTGCTCCAGTGGCTTGGAATACTCCACTTGGTGGGAATAAAAACATCGGACAGCTTAATGATTTCTTAGTATTTCACATTAAATCACGAAGGAAACAAGGCTATACACAGTGGAAAAATGAGTTTCTTAGGAATAGCCAACATTCACATGTCAAGCTCTGATGTCCTAAGGATGCAGTATTGGATTTTACACTTGGAGAAACTTAGCTGGCTATAGTATACTGCAAGGGAAGATAAATTATGAAATTACTAAAATTATAACAATTACCAACAGTTGGAAGAGACTGAAGTAGCTTGGGCTCCAGTGCAGCTGTACCTTCAGTCATTTATTAGTCATACTTAGAAGATGAGATGACCTAGACAAAGAGTTAAAAGGATAATAATGAGTGCTCACATTAGGAAAAATATTAAAGACCAAAGATACTTAAAGTAGCATTTGAATATAATTCTAAGAAAATTCAATGGGGTCTGCTTCTTTATTCTTAACCTGTTCTTTTCCCAGTTAATGAACTTGCATGATTTTTGTCAGTGTGTTCAGGATATTTCTTTTTCTCCACACAGGACAGCTTTTAGGTAATCCTTCAGGATGGAGAGAAAGCTTGAATTTGAATTTCATGCTCTTGAAAGATTCAGATCCTGAAATGAATTTGCTTGTGACTTCTTTGGAGTATAAGAATATGCATTTTCTATGCAATTTGTTCCACTCCTTTAATAGGACAAGCCTCATTTCTCTTAACTGTTGATCTGTAGGTATTATGAAATAGATGATTGTGTATGACACCTAATGCACACTGTCTCGTCCTCTCTTCACCACTGATGTTGATATGCAACTAAATATTCAACTGTTAAAAATTCAGAATGGTTTGTTGGCATCAATACATGTGCATCGAGCTATGAGCATTGTGTGTAATTTTGTGTTTTGTTTTTGTCTTCTACAACAAGCAGTCACATCTCCTTAAAGGTTTGGTTTTCTTTAGTGCTGTTACTTGTGAGCAGAAATTCTCAACATGAAAGCTGCAAATACACTTTGGGGGCTTGCTTAGGCCACCTCTTAGGGTTTCAGACTCAGCCTGTTGTACTCAGTGGGTATAAGTGTGTGTACATACATAAAATCTGTGTATACATATCTAAGAGATCTAATTGAAATAATACATTTTGTTTGTGTAGAGTTGAAAATAGCATGGCCAATAGGCCAGTGTCCCTGTACTTGGCACTGGTGAGCTCAAACCTCCAATACTGTGTTCAGTTTTGGGCCTCTCACTACAAGAAGCACATTGAGGTGCTGGAGCATGTGCAAAGAAGGGCAGCGAAGCTGCTGAAGGATGTAAAGAACAAGTCTTTGAGGTGTTCCTGAAGGAAAAAGAACTCCATGTTTGACCTGGAGAAAAGGAGGCTCAGGGAAGACCTTATGGCTTCACAAATACCTGAAAGGAGGTGAGGTGAAGATCAGTCTCTTCAGGGTAACAAGTAGTAAGGCAAGAGGATATGGCCCCAAGTTGTGCCAGTGGAGGTTTAGGTTGGTCATTAGGAGAAGCTTCCTCACTAGAAGTTAAGCACTGCAACTGGCTGCCCAGAGAGGCAGTAGAGTCACCATCCATGGGGTTATTTAAAAGACATGTAGCTGAGGTGATTAGGGACATCGTTTAGTGGTGTGATTGGCAGTGTCAGGTTAATGGTTGGACTTGATGATCTTACAGGTCTTTTCCAACCAAAATGATTCTGTCATTCTGTGATTCTAAGTACCTTTGTTTGTATGTAAATGCTTCTGTGTACACACACAGGTTATGTACACACACCCCAGCACATCCAGATTCCTGAAAATAGCTAATTGAAAAAGGAAACATTCCTGGTTATTGTCTTCTGATTCACGTTGCTAGAATCCTCTTTACTGGCTCTGTAATTATGATTTGTGCTAAGATTTGCACTAATTTCAGAGTTCAAAATCTGATTTGTTTTCCTAATTTACATTTTAAATTCTTCAGAGGTTGCAGTTTTTAATTAACTTTTTTTTGCAGTGTTCTATCATTTTAAAAGTGTGAAGTTTCCTTTCTGAAAATTTGCTTTGACACTTGGATGATTTTATGTGTCTCCCTCTAGTTAAACATCTACAGTTACTGTAGACTTCAAAGGGAAAAGTAGTTGCACAATTTCATTTGAACAAAATATTTGTGTCAGAATTGGATTATAGGGACTGGAGCTAAAAGTCATCTCCCTGAGCTTGAGTAAATCCTTTGACATTAGAGACATTCTGAAAATCTTGGTGAAAATTTGCCTTTGAATTTCAGTCGAGATTCATCAACATCTATAATAAATAGAGATTTTTCAGAAGCCAAAACTCATATGTGTCAGAATTTAATCAGACACAGAAAGATTATGAGAATTTTTCATTATTATTTCTTGTCTCTGGAAAATTTCTGTTGGGACAACACTTTCATTAAAATAAGGGTAAAATACTTCTTAATTTAACAAGAATAACAATACTTTCAGATAAAAAAATTATTTATTCAAAACTAAATAAATACACAACAAAAAATTAATACTAGAAACTCTTCCTTTCATAATTCTTGTCCCCATAAAAATGCTATGCAGATATTAGAGCAGTTATTTTTTTAATTATATGTTTTATGCAAAGTTTCCATCTTCTCCTCCAGTATAAATTGGCATATCTACAATGAAAATATATTTAAGATGATCAGTTCTAGGGATTTAATATTCCTGTATCCTAAAATAATTTATTGCAGAAGTTCTATATAGTTTTTCAAAATAGTTTTAATTTCAGGACTTATATCACAAATACAGTAACTCCTATTTTCCATAAACCAAACACATTAGTTGCTTAATTTAAAAGGATTAGTAAGCCTAGAAAAAAAATAATCTTAATGTAATGATTAATTAATTTTGCTTTAGACCTCTGATCCTTTTTGTGTTTATTTTTGATTGATGAATGCTTAACACCAGTGGAAATTACGAAAATGTGTTTTTGCTTTTGTTGTTTTCTGACCTTTTGAACTCTGTTTCCTGAAGTCTATTGCCAGACCATTAATAAAGACAGTTTTATTTTCAGCTTGGTTATTTAACTCTATTGGATTGAGCTAATATTTTTTCACATAGTGCAAAAGTGAGAGAAGGAAACATCCTATTCAGACTTAGAAAAATTGGGCTTTTTGTCTTCTCGCCCTTTCAAGAGTTCTCTCACTATATCTTAGAATTGTTTCCCAAGGCCAAGCGGAAATAGTCTCTTTTGAAATTTTCTTTCTCTGTTTGCCTTCTGGTTTTATATTTTTCTATATTATTTTTATGCAGGGATTTAATTGAATTATGAATTATTATTGAATTATGAATTATTATTGAATTAATGGAATAGTATGTTGACAAAAATACTGCACTATGATGTAATGATGCACTTCCTGAGCATGTATGTACATAGCTATCCAAAACATTTTAAGTGAATTTGCTGACTTCTTATTTTTGTTAGCCATTCCCTTTTGGGAATGTTGTGAATTTAATTTTTCTCCCCATATTGGATTTACATATTTGTATTTTGACAGTTACGAAAAATCTATTTTCAAAATACAGGTTTTTTTATAGGCTGACACATTTTGGCAGTGAGCTGTGACAAAAAGAGTTGGACTTGTGGAAGATAAGATTTTAGCAGTCTAACTAGAAAGATGTAAATCAGCCCTGAAAAGGTTCATTTTATATTTTAATTCATTCTCATCTTTACCTGAAATGATATTACAAAAAAAAAAAAAGAAAAAAGACCACATTCTAACAAATGAGACACAGACTTGTCCACACACTTCTGGAAGTCAAGATAAATCATTTTATACTTGTATGAAATGCAATCAGAGCTCATCTTAAGCATCTGCTGGCATCCCAGACTGTCAGTCGTGGTTCAGCTTGACTTTGGAATTCACTTCAGATTGTGTCTGTAGCCTGTACTCCTACCCCCACCAAAGTGATGGACAACAGTGTTTCCATTAAGCTGCCAAGTAGCATAGAAAATATCTGATGTAGAAATACTTTCTGTGCTATGTTAATCATGTCTTTGTCTCACTTGTGTTTACATATGTAAAACAAAAGCAAGAATATTTACATTTTGGGGATATTTAAAATGTATTTGTCATCCAGAAAGTAATACTTGTAATACCATGTGCTGAAGCTGGTAGCTGCTTCATGGATGTCAGTGGATTTATACCAAGGTTGACCCAATAATTTTATTTCATACATTGTAGCTGTATTTCTGGAAATTGAGCATCTAATGGAAAGTGGAATTTTAAGTGGAAAATATATTGGGTTCTGTGGGTGTGCTGAAGTTTGCTTTTTTGAACATACACCTACTTGCTTTGCCAACCACGTTTGTTCAGAAAAGAATGTTTAACAACCTAAGTTTCTTTCATTTGTGGCTAAATAGTTTCAGATTTCAGCAGAACAATTTTTCATCCTTTACAGGATACACAGTGACAGAAATGAAACAAATTATGTGTTAGAAAGATTTGTAGCAGGTGCATTTTCACTGCATTGAGTTGAGGATGATTTGTCAATGCTAAGAGCTCTGAATCAAAGATCGGTTTCTCTTCTTTTTAACAATTTCCTGAGCTCCAATTCATGAGGTCCACAGGATATTTGCTTGCTGATTACTGCAGTGACTTCAGTGTGCAGATTGATAGGAGAGGACACAAATGATTGATGTGTGCCTTCCAAACACTGATTTAAACATTTTGGTTTTCTCATTAGCACCAGGCAGCATGCTGCCTGCTTCCAGCTTCTGAGTTGTTGAGACATGTTTCTGCCTTCTTTCCCTCTGTGCTATAATTCAGAAAGGGTAGTGTCTACCCTCTCTGTCAAGAAAGGTTGGTTTTGCTAATTCTGCTGGGACGCTACTTTTTTTTACAAAAAGCTATGATTTTTAATTTTTTTTAACATGCTGTCACTTAAACAGAAGAGCTGATAAAACCATACAGATGTAAATCAAGTTAGACTGTCTTCCCTTTTCTGCATATATTGCTGTGATGGAAAAAAATAATTGTATCCATTTCCCTTGATACTGTGACTATCTTCTTCATTCTATTGGGGTAACTTCTTAAGACTGACATGAGTGATTTTTGGGTGGCAGTAATAGGCAAAGGTTTTGTTAAGTGTGAAGAGTAGTGTGAATTGGGAAAATCTGAAGAGTGAAACATGGAAACAATAAATTATTTGGAAGAAATTATTGAATATTAAAGCACCAGAGGTCATTTAAATGCTTCTATTCTCAAAAGCATCAAGGAAGCACATCTATCATAAAACTGTGAAAAAGTCTTGATGATTTGACAGTTTATGAGATGCTAGAATATTGTATATACATTGTTGAATTCACAGATCTGTATTCCACTGCTGTAGATGTGCCGCGGTCGTTTATTCACTTTTGGAGAACTCAGATCTGATTTCTGATCAACAAACTTTGTACTAAACTGAGAAGAACATGTTTGGCCACAGTGAGGGAGAATTGGCAGGGGTGCAGGAGAATGTTCTCAGATGTTTCTAATTCTGGCTCTACGAGTTCTGGTGTCCACCAAACGGTCCCTGACCGCAAGATCTGGAATTGCTAGCTAGATACTATATCAGACTTACACAAGCATAAGATAGCACTGTGGTTGTACAGACTTCGAAGTATAATTCAGACTTTTACAGTACAACCTTGAAAGCTTACTCGACAGACATAAGAAAATCAACATGCTGTTGCCACCTCTATGAGTTAATGTTGTGGAATTTAAATAGTTGCTTCTCTTAATACTGTGATAGTTTGCCAGATCATTTCCTACTATAGCAAAGTGCAAGGAGGTAAAAGAGCAACATAACGTAAATTGCATAAAAATGCATTTATTTTTTTTAGTTCAGAGCAGGAAAAGGTTAACTTTTTTTCCTTTCTGACTGCAGACTGTATGCAAATACCAGAATCACAAGTGCTTCAGGGAGTACAAAAAACTATTTAGTGTGGCTGGTTAGAAAGGAAAATCTGAGTAATCACAATTTGGATATTTTTTTTTTTAACTATGTCTCCAAGCAATCTCCTAACCACAGTATTATACTTCGGTTTTGAAGCAGGAGCATGGATTAATTCAGTTTTGGTGTTGTCAGATTTAGTGCTAGTATAAGGAATGTTAGTATCATGTCAAGGAAAGCAGGGTCTGCCTTCAATTTATGCAGTAGGTCTAACATAACCTGTCTGATGTTGTAAGTGTCCATTTGTAATCAGTTGTGGTGTCATTCAACAAATCAATGAAAATTTGCATTAATCGAGTTTAAATAAGCATTATTTAATGCATAAGCATTTAATGACATAAGCATTCTTGATTTCACTGAGTAGATGGATCTATCTGCCTGCTCTAAATCTTACCATTCATATTTACCCATGGTACACTTGCAAAAACCAATTATATCCTTTATAATACTTTTATTCTTACTTTTTGTCTCTGTTTCAGAAAAAATAAAACCCCTTTTTGCTGATACATCTGGTACTTTGAGTGCTTAAAAACAGCTCAATTGATTACTTTTGATTTTAAAACTTCTCAGAAGGAAATTGCATAACAAGACTGGGAGCTCAAATATGTGAGTTTTGGCAAAGAGCTGCGGAAGAACGGCCTGGCTGTAGCAACCTCACAAGAACTTGACATTTTGAAAAATTTTTATTGACCAGTGTGGACAGGGAACAGGAAGTCAAGTCGGTCTCACAGGCCAGCTGCAGTCTCTTCCTTGCTGACCTTTAAATGCCACTTAGTGTCATCAGAAAATCAAGGAAATGCTAATAACAGGGCTTTGGATAAGGGAGTTACATATGAAGGATATCTTTGAAAAACAAGCGTAAGCTGACTTCCATTTTTATACACATCTATTTTTGTAAAATTTATTTCTCACAGTGTACAGTTATATTTAAATAGATTAATCCTACACTATTTTATTAACATTAAAATTTTCAGAGGTATCCATAGGATATCACAGCTTCTGTTGAATTTTGAAAAGGGAATAGTTTGCAAAGGTTGTTTTGTAATCATATTGTAGGTTAATGACCTTGAAACACAGACTGGCCTCTGCTTCAGGCTCTAAATCTAGGTTGCATTGAGTTCAGCAGGCTGTGGACTTTGGTAGTCTGGGAGAAAGTTGGCTTCTCAGTGTCTTTTTTAAATGGGACTGGTATGCCTAAGTCACCAGGTTACTCTGAGCTTTCCATACTGCTCCTTCTTGCCCTTCCAAAAGGCTTTGAAAACTAAATTTCAGCTGGAAGAACTAGTAGGGAAGAAAAACCCTCAAAATTTAACTACTTATCCCCACTGAAAGCCTCTTGGATGTTAGAAAAAAAAAAAGGAAAAAAAAAAGAAAGTTCCTTACATTTCAGAAGCTTAATGAAAGGGAAAAAACTAGCTAGAAAGTAGAACATGAAGAACAGAACCATGAAAACTGATAGCATCATGTGAAGGGTACTACAGCTCTCTTTTTTCTCATTCAAACATCTACTCTAGAGAATGTAAATGGACTTTATTCCACGGATGTTGTTCAATATATGTTCAAGACCCCTGTGTGACTAGAGTCTAACTTGAGTACTGACATATGCTGCTGGATCTGTGTTCATGCTGGGTTTAATTTGACTTAATTCAGAAAAAAAATAAGGAAACTGTTTCTTGTTTCTTGCTCATTTGCATTACTTGTCCAAACTGCTACCACAGTGCTCTAACACCTAGCAGTCTACCAGACTATGATTTTCCAAGTTGGAAAACATTTTTATTTTTAAAAGCTCTTCATAAAATTATGTAATTATTTTACATTAATTTTCATTATATCATGTGATTATTCTTTTTTCCCTCTTTTTTTTTTTTCAATGTAGTTGCAAAAATCACAGATCGTAGGAACTGATTTTGGTTCTGAGAAGAACATTCATGCTGACATTGTTTGTGGAATCAGAGGATAAGGGTTGACTTTTTTTAGCCTGCTAAATTGGTTGCTATAGTTAAGCTTTGCTCTCCTCTTACACTGCTGTAATTTGAGTAATTCCACTGAAATCAATCCATTGATAACAAAGTAAAACAACAAAAAATGAGAGATGGTTTGGGTAAGTGGCATGTATGTATCAGGTCCCTGCAAGTTTGCTCAGTTTATGTTGTATGCCCTTAATAATTGTTGCCTTTCTAACCTGCCTGAAAACTAAACCTCTGAAATCCACTGTTTTGGAATGAAGCTGCACTGCATCTAACACAACACAAAATATAAAAGCTGTCTCACTATATTAGGTTTACAACCAAAGACAAGTAATGCCCAAAACACTTAAGTCAGTGGTTTGTGTCCAAAGCTGTTTTTTTTTTCTTTTAAAACTACTGAAAGGAATGTGCACATGGGAGAGATTGGAGGTCTCCCTTCAGTTGGACAAGTTGAAATTGTCCTTGTACCAGTCCCCTGGAAGCCATACCAAGTTTGTATTTTAGGAGAAGAGTCCTAACATGAGCATTCTTGAAATGCTCACTCTGTAAATAATGGGTTTCATATAAAGGTTAGATTTGGAAAAGAAAACAATAATTTCCAAAAGGGTTTTTTTTTAATCTAATTAAAGTATTTTTATTATAAACTATTTATAGTGCCATGTAAGTATTAAATTAATTTTTTTTTTTGTATCTTCTATTAGGAAATCCAAGCTTAAAAAAAAAAGTCATCTTTAAAATGTTTAGTTGTTCATCACTGTATTCCTTCACATTGATCCATTGCCTGGAAGAGGATTCCAATAGCTCTGCAGCCATGAAGCCTTGAGGGAGCATAGAACAAAATATTAATTTAAAGCTGAATGCATCCTATCTTCTTACAAGTATCCTGTGTTTGTAATGCTGGGAGGGAAGTCTTAGGGAGTTTTTATTATTTATATACACCTTTAAATCTCTTAACCAAATTTATCAACTTTTTTATCCAACAAGGAAAATCAAAGAATTAAAACTGTCACAGAAGCATACCTGTAGAATACACTTTAAAATTATTCAGTTGTTTTATAAGTATGTGGAAAGAGACTACTTTGTATTTCACCCTGTGAACCCTGTCAACTCTATAGAAGTAAGCAAACCTTATTTGATAGAACCAGGTACAATATATACTGAGAATGTCTACAAACTCTTATGTTGCAGATTAGATCGTTATATTTTCCACTGCTAAAGATATAGGGAAAAAAGTGTATTTCTTTATGAGATTAGACCTAATATTTTAAACCCCACATTCCACTTCAGCCTTTTTTCCTCCATGTGCTAGAAAAGTGAAGAAACTATTGATGGTCTTCAGAAAAACTGGCAATTAAAAAGATTTAGCAAATAATGCTTTCATTCTTCAGTAAAACTCTGGTCAGTCAGAGAAGACTGGTAACATGCCCTTGTTTGTGCTAAATAGACTGACTATTGAAGATGAAGTCTGCCATGCATGATGCAACATAAAAGATAACAAAAGCATCCAGTTGGTAAAGTCAGTGATAATTATCCCATGTGTAGTAAATGAATGGCAAGACACAAATCAATTTATTATCTGCATTTAGCATTTTCAGTTGCTTTCACATTGAACTCTTCCAGGAAGTCAGGGACCTCTGTTACATATGTCTTTTTGCATTGCTGTATTCTTTTAACTCTTAATGCTTCATCAGTGCTTCCTCAGAAGTTCTAAAATCAAATTGTCTTTTTGAGTTTGCTTCCCCAAGTTTTTAATTTTAGTTAAAGTTGCACTTGTGGAATGGCAATTCCATGTCACAAGTTAAATTCACTGCAAGTTACACTCCTATAGATGTCCAGATATCCACCACAACGAGGCAACTATAGAAATAGGCAAAGCATTTCCCATCATCTTAAAGATTGGAGAAATTATGTTGAAAGAGCTACGTCTTTAATTTGGAAAGTGATAGGATTTGAGGTGCCCTTTAGTTTATTGCCAGTATGTATTCTGTGGTGTTGGACAAAATTGCTCCTGAGAGTTTTATGTCATCGATGGGTGAGTTTTGCAAGTGTATTAGCATGTTCTGTTGTGATAAGAACAGCATTATCAGCCATGGTCATCAGCCTGTGCTTCCAGAATAGGAGTCCTGTTCCAGCTCATGGTGGATTGGTATCAGCGATGATTTCACAGAAGCCATTTCTGAGAAGTGACTGTCTCATAACTTAATTAAAAAGTAAAATATTCAATTAAATATGGAAGCTTCTCTTAATTAAAAGCAGCAAAAGATGACTCATAGGTTTTGAGGGAAAAGTTTTTGCAAGATCTTTATTAGCAGATTCAAAAAATTTAATTACATTGAATGTGTCAAAATTAAATTTAAAATGTACTTTTTAAAGCAGTCATGTTTCTTAGTCTCTTATTTGTATGACTTCATATACTTCTTGTATACTAACATAAATATATATATAAAGACCTTGCTCTGAAGTTTGTGATTTTTTTCCATTAATTTTATAATTTTCTCTGAGAACTAAAGTAATTTTTAACAGTACAGAATTATTAAAATTGTTTCTGCTTCTCCTTTCACCTGAGCCTGTTAAAATTCAGAGTGTTGCTTGTCTGTAAGACATCTTTTGACCATGTAAGTAGTTGTTTTCAGTAGATTGTAAATTATTATACTTGATTTTGCATCTAAATTGGAAATAGATGGTAAAAGTTTCTGTTACATAAATCTGCAGAGAAGACTCAGGTAAATTAGGTATGTTGAAAATAAAGACAAGCCTGGGACACAGAGTATGTGATTAATGCAGTGTTCTCATTCAAGAGTAAATCTTGCTTTCAGAAATGTGTACTGCTCGTAATTTAAATACAACTACAAATGCACTTGGATAGCCATAATTATGTACTCTGATGAAGCTTGTATTTTAAACAGCAAGCAGCAGTGGTGTTCCCATCAGTGCTACTCTTAAACTGCAGTACGTGCTCATCCTGCCTCCTGACTCTCCTGGAAGCTTTGTTCCAGTTGACCTTTAGAAATTTCCAAAAGTTACAGTTTGCAATTCAGCAAATTCGGCAGAGGAACACACATGATTATTCATATCATTGTTTAAACAGTTACCAGATGTGTCTTGTTTTTCTTCTTTCTTTCCCATTGTTTTTAAAAAGTGGTGTTAATCTAAGACATTACTTCGTTTACAGGGATTTTCCACAGCTCCAAATTCCCCTTCGGTGCATTCTCGTTCCGATAGCCTGGGCCCGTCACTGTCCCTTGGTAACATCTCGGGAATGACAGCAAACCCTGAAGTGAAGAAGCGCAGAGCACCTCCTCCTCCAGTTGTGGCACCTGCATGGCAGAACGTAGAGATGAGTGGACAAGAAAAGACAGTGGCACAGGTAACAGTGACACCACAGAATGGGCTTCTTTGCTTGATATGCTGGCTGCCATCAGTTCATTCATCAGCACTAAAGTCACTTGGAGGTATTTTGCAAGCCATTAACTGCAGGTCCTCAAGGCTTTTGATCTTGCAATATAAATTTATCAAAGCCAACAACCCGAGACAAGGAGAGGAGTGGTGCTGGACCTTGTACTGACCAACAAAGAGGGACTGGTTGAGGGTGTGAAGGTAGTAGGCACCCTTGGCTGTAGTGACCATGAGATGGTGGAGTTTAAAATTGCAGGCAGCAGTCACAGGTCCCCCAAGCAGGATTGCTACCCTAGACTTCATAAAGGCCAACCTTGGCCTTCTCAGGGAACTGCTTGGACAAGTCCCATGGGACAGGGCCCTGGAAGGCAAGGGGGCCCAAGCAAGTTGGCTAATATTCAAACACCATTTCCTCCAGGGTCAGGATCAGTGTATCCTGAAGAGTTTGTCAAAGGATGCAGGGATGCGACAAGGAAAGCTAAGGCCTCCCTCGAACTAAAGCCGGTGAGGGAGATCAAGGACAGCAAGAAAAGCTTCTTCAAGTATGTAGGAGACAAAAAGAAGTCTAGAGGTAATGTGA
The DNA here is from genome assembly GCA_025447755.1 of Corythornis vintsioides. NCBI lineage: Eukaryota > Metazoa > Chordata > Aves > Coraciiformes > Alcedinidae > Corythornis > Corythornis vintsioides. The sequence goes on along the minus strand of JAOEGS010021260.1, from coordinate 74,434 downwards.
GCCTGCTACTGGATGAAGTGGGTGACCTGGTGACCGAGGATAGAGAGAAGGCTGAGTTACTGAATGCCACCTTTGCCTCAGCCTTCTAAGGCCAGCTACCAGGAGTCCCAAGTCTCCAAGACCACAGAGGAATTCTGGAGGGAAGAAGTTCTTTCCTCAGTTGAAGAGGCTTGGGTTAGAGACCAGTTGAGCAAACTGGACATCCACAAGTCTATTGGCCCTGATGGGATACACCCATGAATGATGAGGGAGATGGCAGAGGTTATTGCCAGGCCACTCTCCATAATTTTTAAAAGGTCCTGGAGAGCAGGAGAGGTGCCTGAGGTCTTGAGAAAGGCCAGTGTTGTCCCAATCTGCAAAAAGGAGGACCCAGGTAACTACAGGCCTGTCAGCCTCACCTCCATCCCTGGAAAGGTGATGGAACAGCTTGTCCTCGATGCCGTCTCTAAGCATCTGGAGGAAAGGAGGCTTAGCACAAGTAGTCAACATGGATTCCATAAGGGAAAGTCATGCTTGACTAATCTGATAGCCTTTTATGATAAGTAGATGGATGGATGAGGGAAGTGCAGTGGATGTGATATACC
>JAOEGS010021260.1:59788-73750 GCA_025447755.1 Corythornis vintsioides | reverse complement strand
GGGAGGTTGTGGAGTCTCCTTCTCTGGAGACATTCAAGACCTGCCTGGATCTGTTCCTGTGTGACTTGGTCTAGGTGACCCTGGTCTGGCAGGGGGGTTGGACTAGATGATCTTTTAGATAGGGTTGGACTGGATGATCATTCTTGATACTGCCCCACGCTTTCTCCCATGCCAAGAATCTCTTGTCAGGCATTATGCTAAAAGAAGGAGTAGGAAGAAAAAGTAAGTAAGGCATAAAAGCTGGAAATTTGTATAGGGTGACTTGTTTCCCTTACTGGCCAGGGCAGTTCTAAAAATGGGTGACAGTTCTAGAAACTAACAAGTCTTCAGTGTGCTGTTTTGCCCAGATAGTTGTTAGGCTCTTGCCTACATCCCTATTTCCAGTGCTGCTGTTATTATATTATCAGATAATCTGGTCTGCTTTCTGAGCTCCACCTTTTAAAGCAGTGGTCTGTTTTTTCCTTTTTAAAATGGACATTGTTCCACCATAAGGTTATCAAAAATATATAGAAAGGGGGAGAAACATTTCTGAAGATCTAACCCTAAAAAGAATAAGAGTTAACGGAAAAGGAAATTGTTCTTGTTTTTATACTGACACTCTGGTATGTATGTTACTAAACATGGGCAAGTAGATTAAGTCTTCTGTTTCCATCATCAACATAAAATTATTACATTCTAAATGTAAAAAGTAAAAGTCCGAGTGTAAAGCTACATATGGATGCTAAATAAGAATGCAAAGAACCAATATCTTCATCGCTGTATAATGTGGACTGACTGTACTTACGGCTTTTCACCTCTACAGCAAACTGATCTTTGGGAAGTGAACTGTATTAGTACAAGAGGGAGCCAGGAGGGACTCTCTGAGTTCAGTATAGTGGAGGAGATGTCTAGTGCTCAGTCTCACTCCCTAACACTCTTTATCTGCATTAAGACATACATTAAATGCTGTCTCCAATGAAGCACTGTGCAAGCAAAGTTGGTGCATGCTCTTGGTAAAGGATTGTGGAATAATGTTTTCCCATTCTTAGGATGTCTATAAATAGCAGTGTTCCATCTTTCAAAATTGGAATAGGTGCCTTTGAAATAGAGCTCATTTACAGACACAGCTAAAGAGAAGCAGCATTTTCGTGCAACACCTAGTGCACTTGCTTGTTTAAAACTTCCTTCTGAAATTCCTTCAGTCAGAATTTTTATGAATTTTCTTGTGCTCGCCCGGAGTTAAACATTTAATGTGTTTAAGATAAATAGATCTTTTTATACAAAAACACTATGACATTAAAACTCTTTAAGTTTATACAGGTATGGTAATCACAGACTATATTGTTGTGCCATTCTCTTAGGTTTATCTCCTACAGTGTGACACTAAGATTTTAAATTGCACAAAACCACTGAAAATATAAGCTCTCTTTAAACATGTTAACATATCTATTTTCAGCAATTGTTGCAAATAGATTAAATCCCTGGCTTTCTGAAGGTTTTAGGAGAAACTTTTTTTTTTTATCACAAGTAACATACGGTACAGTTTCAACTTCAAATTCCCTTAGACTAAAGGAAAAGCTGTTTTGAGGAAGGGAAACAAAGGTTGCATCAGAGGATTTTCCACATTGAAGTTTTTCTGCATTAGAAATGTTTTTTGTAGCTGACAGACCAGTGAAGAGCATAGTAGATATGAGCACAGTTGCTAGAGTCTGTTGGGTAAAGGACATCTTTCTGAAAAGAACTGCATAGGTTAAAATATTACACAGTTACAGTGTGGTCTTGAAGCTCCCAGCCTGAAAGTTGCTTGCAGACTGCCCTGTAATTTGAACAAGAATGTGTGGAGTACAGTTGAAAGGAAGAAAATAATTCATGAAGTAATCAAAAACTGAGGGAAGAGATTAATTATTCAATATTATGTGGCAAGTTAGCAAAAGAAATACTGTTTATAAGAAAACACAAACAGTCCTATTTTATTTACGTGCAGACTATCCAGTTTGCTGTGAAAATAGAGTAAAAAATCTCAGGGTGCAAGTTTATTTCTTTAGTTTATGGGAAAGAATTAGCACTGATCTTTTTTTTTTTTTTTTAGGAAAGGACGTCAATTCCTTATTAATGGACTTCCTTCCATAAAAAGATAAGATGTTTGTTTAGAAAACTTTATTTATGTGCAACTGTTACTAACAGGAAGATCCTGCAAAAGGGGAACATGTTTATTTCCAGTGAAGCTAGTGCATTAATAGAAAATGGAAAAGGTGGCATTCTGAACTTCCAGAAGATATTTAATTTTTTAACTAAATGGTTTCATAACTTTAGGTTCCACAAAGTTGTGTAGGAAAACAAATACTGTAGCCTCTATGAATACCTGTATTTTGACTTTGAAACCCAATAAGCCCATTATTTTTAACCAATTAATAAGTTCCAGGGCATTCATTTTTCTTTCCAGCACAGATTATTTTTTAAGAACATATATATCATCTCCCTGTCTAGTGGCTGCAATCAGAAATTTCCATGTGTATGAAGACCAGGGTGTTTTAATGTATGCCTTAGATTCAGATTTTCTCCTCTCACTTTACTGGATAGCTGGAGCACTGCAATATATTTTTGCCATATTGCAGCTTTTATTTCTGGGGGCTTACAGTCACTTACTTCCTTGATGGTAATGTCCCTGCAGTAACTTTAATTACTTTTTTGTGAAGCATTACTAGTTTTCCATGTTTATGTAAAGGTAGAATCCCCTCTGTAAATGTTTTAAATCTCTTCTAGAAAATATTCATTTTGTTCACAGCACAACTGAGCAATGTTTCAGAGTGTTCTGAACATGCACTAAATAGTTTGCAAAGGAAAGCGGAATCAGAGAAAGGAGTCTACAATTTCTTCCCTGGAGACTTCCCCATTGGCTTTTAAACATCTTCAAAGTGATGCTATTTAGAATAATGAGAAGTCACTTTAAAAAAAAATATTCTTCTGGATATTAAGGTATGGTAGCATTTCCAGTATGACATCCATACTGGATGCTTTAGAAGAAAGGAGGTCCCCTCCTTTCTAAAGTTATAACATGGTGCCCACGTCATCTAGAGAGTAGAGCAGAACTGTAGGGGATGAGAAAGAAAACCTGTATGGGTATGCCATTGTAGATACAGCACACAGAGAAGTGCCACAAGTGAAGTATGACAGAATTAAAACACATCTCCTCAGAGGTTTATTCAGTGGCCTCTCTCTGAAAGAAAAATAAATGTGTTTGGGTCATTTATTGGAAGAATTGTTGAGTTTTGAAGATCAAGCATATTGTACATTGGCAAATGAGTTTATGGGAGTAATTACTTTTTTTTTTGCATGTATGAGAAAATACAGAAATTTAAGTGAGGGAGGATGATAAAGAAGGCCTTAGGGACTTTTTGTAAGAACCCTTTCTGTGAAATTGAGTGGTTTATTCAGAACAGAATTATGAGGCTTTTTGGAGGCAACATCAAAATAGAAGAGGGCTCTTCAGAGCATTCATCTGTAGAATAGTTCTGTCAACTCCAGAAGCCAGAAATGCAACCTGTAGACTGTTATAAAAGATCTGTGTGCTATTTCAGCTGCTGCAATTTTTAGAACAAGAACACTTTCATATAATACAAAGATGTAACAGGAGGCATCTGGGATTTCTTACTAGCCAGTGAAATTCCTATACTAATAGAAGAAAAGGGCAGTGAACAGATGCAATATTCTAACATTTGTTTCATATATTTTAATCTTGCCATACGCAAGACAGTGGTTTTAAATTAAAATGGTATCATTGCTTTTAGTGCAAGTGAGGAAATGGCCTCACACTTTCAGAAGGCTCCATTATAAACTGACACAGGTTTATTTCCATGGGCATATAGTTGCTTGGAAGTTGCTGTAAACAAATGGATGTATGTGACATACTGTGGGTTTTGCTCTGCTTCTTCCGTTCTTCTCCATTTAAATCTCAAACTTGAGTTCCTGAATACAGTTCTTGACCCTTTTCTTGGTTAGACCTTTAGAACAGACAACTTGTTCCCAGTGTTTTATCAAGGCTAGTATTTTCTCACCAAGAGTACCTCATTCATTGAAGAGGCTTACTCACATGAATAAAAACTAATATTGCAGCCAAAAAGTCATTCAGATCATTACTGGCAAGTTTCTTTCTCCCTGCTTCTGGTTTATTTTTGACCAATCTTATGCCTAAGTGAGAAGCTCAGCTTTAAGAGAATCATTTGATTATGAACAAATATGAACATGACTTTCCTGTCTTTACTGGAGAAAATAAGATGCTCACACTAAAAATATTCCAAATTTCTCATTTATATAGAGAAGATACTTTCAGTATTTGCTGTGTCTTATTAAGTGGAAGGAAATTATAAATGTGGAAATAATTATTTTTGCCATCTTAGTTGATGATTCTGCATGAAGTTTTTCTTTTTTTTTTTTTCTCTTCAAGTATTTCTGTACTCCTGTTGGAGACAGCAGCCTCCCATGACCTATGTTCCCCCCCAGTTCCAGTGCATATTGCACTTGGAAGATTTCTGCTGGTTATTTCTTGATAGGATGCTGTGGATCCGGCAGAACACTGAGTTAGGCATGATCTATGTTGCCATTTAGCAGCATTTTCATTCCTTTCATAGTGATTCCTTTCTAACAGCAGAATTTGTGTTAGCAGTACTAGTCACTGTCATTTTATACCTAAACCAATATAAATAGAATATAATTTTCAACTCCAGTGGTTGAAAGCTTAGGTCCCCTCTGACTGATTGTTTTAAGAGTGTGACAAAAGGAAGAACAACTCTGTGAAATGTCCTGCTGAAAGCTATTGATTTTGTGCCCATCTGCAGGCAACCCCAAAATACTTTAAATGACATTGGAAATGAGCACAGAATATAGTGAAAACATACCTGGCATTCATTCTGCCAGCAAGAGCCACAGAATAATGTTCAAGTAGTGAAAATTAAGGGACAGACAGTGAAGGAAATGTATTAATTAACTTCCTAAATTTGTTCAAAGTGTTTTTAAACCCAAATTTCCAGAATCAGTCTGAATTTGCAGTTCTGAAATTTCCCATGTGTATGAGTGTATGCCACAGGCATGGACTTGGAAGCTGCTTGGAAATGTGACTCATTATCTTCCTTAGAAATAAAATGTATTTTAAAACAGTGGCCAAGATATTTAGAACTGGTTAGCTCAGCTGTGTAATTAGGAAGCTGAGTTTGTATCTTGATGTTTTCCAAACTTTAAAGATGTCAGAAGCTACGTCTGGTTGCTCAGCAACTCGGTATCTGGCCACTGTGATTTTAGTATTTTTAATATTTTTCACTATGGCACCTTCTGTTGCAAAGGGAGTGTAAATTGAGATTGTTAATATAAAAATCTGAGCAAAGCTAGTATTTCTTCTGCTAGTGTCCTATCACCACAGTTGGCTTTTTTTCAGATCCCATTCTTGCAAGTTTGCACAAAATGACTACCAGTCTTCTACTTTACTTCTTTGTAATCTATTAACATAGATTTGTGGTTAGCTGATTGCATGGATAATCTTGATTGGTATGAAATCACACTGCTACTGCTGCTTTTCTCGTGTTTTCAAAATGACATCTTTCCCTGTGCCTGCTAATTAAGCCCTAAAGCAATGAATACAGATCCTGTAGGACAGAGTAGAGTGAGGTGTGTTTGTGGTGTGTACAGCTGTGTCAGTAAGGGTGCCATTGGTAGTACTCTGAGTTAAAGTTTCTTGAGTGAGCTTTGTCCCTGGGCATTTTGGCTAAATCTGGCATTTCCAGTAATAATAGTCCTGCAGCTGGCTTTCCTCCTGAGAAATAGCAAAATGCTTAGAAAGAACCTGTGCTTGTGTGGATGGCTGTCTTTTTTTTCCTCACAAATTTTCTTGGACTATCAGAAGCATAATTTTATGAGAGGCATGATACCAGAAAGTACCAATTGTAGAGAAGTTGAGGGACAGAAATATCGTAACTGGATGAGAACATCTACCATGGTTACCTACAGAACTGAGGTTTATCATAGGCAGGTGTCTAAAACCCACTTGATTAACATCTGCCGTGATCACCTCTATAAGCAGCATATTCTCACTGTCTTACTTTCTTCTACCTCATCCTCCATATATTTGCATTATTTTGAAAATTCATCTCTGATCGGAGTCCTGTGGCCTGAGAGGAAAAGTTTCAAATTGCATTAGATTCACCTAGTTTTGTAGAAATTATTTTAGTCATGCTTGAGGCTGGGGTTGTTTTATTTTCATATTACAGTGGAATAGCCTTATGCTGTAGGTATTTTCTTCCCTATTACCTTATACTTTTTTTCTGTAGTTCTGTATGAGCTAAAAGAAAAGCATTTCATGGTGGAGACCATCTGACAGTTGTATTCTGTTTTAATATGGAGCCCAGAATTCAACAAAAGGGTGGATGAACTCAGATTGGTTATCTCTCTCTCATAGGTTACACCTAAGCCAGAAATGTCTACTAGTAGTCAACGTGATATGAACTCATGGGTTTTTTTTATCGTCCTTCAGAGAGGAAGGGAGGTTTCTTTTGACTCAGAGTTCTTCTGGGTGAGGTCTTCTCAACCTTTCTCTTATGACACATTTCCTTTCTCCCTTAAGTGTTCTGTGAATGTATTTTTGTTTTGCTTTGCTTTTCTTTTTCTTTTTTTTTTTTTTTTTTCCTGTGGAGCATCCAGAAGCCTGCTTTGAGAATAACAGATACTTTTTTTCACATTCTGAGGAAGGATGCAATGAATCAGATTCTTCTGTAGGAAAAAGCTGGGCTTAAAAATGTGTCTTCTACAAAATATTGCATGTTCTAGGTCACTTCTCAAGTTTTTGTAGGTGCCCTAAGTATATGAAAGCAGGATTATTTCTAAATGAGGAGGGAGAACATGTGACTGACTCTAAATCTTTTTTTAGATATTGGTTAATTCAGTGACCCGATTTGCACACCTCTTTAGTTTGTTCTGGTTTGATTTTCTTTTTGTGCTTGAAGAATGCCTGAAATGTGAATGGTGCACATTATTTGTAAAAGTTCTTTTGTCTTTGATTGTTAGCTGAAGATATCATGAATGTTAACTATGATCTTCTCCAGTTTTGATGGAAGACTTGTTAGAATTCTCAGGCAGTGTGTGATACCTCTCAACAGCATTATTGTGATGAGGGCATGGATATTTCTTCTTTATTAAAGATGCATGTTTTCCAGAATACTGCTCAGGTGCCCAAGTTATGTAAACCTTGAAGAAGAAACCTTTTCTTTTTAAAAAGTCAGCACATAGTCAAGAATCTGTGAGCTGTCCTTCAAATATTAGGTTCTGTAGCTCACACTGTACTGCTGTATGATGCTAGATTAAGAAGCAGGAGACTACTTACACAATGGGCATGAGGCAGTATTTGCTAAGGTCAGAGTAGCTCTGTCTGTCTCTGTGTGTTAATACAGATAGATAGATAGATAGATAATAAATAGGGAAACCCATTAACAATTAATATTATATCTATTTCTCTGTATTTCACACCAAATTAATGTAGCAATCTCTTATTTTGGATGTACTATGTTTTAAATACTGCATTATAATTATGAATCTTTCCATTACTCTTTTAATATCTATCTGTCTTTGAGGCCTTCGTTCCAGTCATTCTGTCTGAAATTTTATTTAGAAACTTACTTCATTTATGTATTTCTATAGATATTGAGAGTTTACAAGTGTGAATGGTTTTTTTTTTGCTTTGCTCATAAAGACATATAAAAGTAAATTGTCTTGATGTAAACACTTCCTTACTCTTTAGCCAGAATTTCCTACTGTTCTCCTAGAATGGTAAAGCAGTTTAACTTTGCTTTACATTTTTCACAGGTTAAGGTTGCCCACATGGGCTTGTAAAGAGCATTGTCCAGTAACACAGATAAGCAATGCATTTTAGTTTCTCTGTTGAAGGAGTGTGCTCTCATTCCTTTGTCTAAGCAGCATTTGTGCACAGAATTCTGAAAGTGATGCACAGCAGAGTGTGATGCTATCTGAAATGGGAGATTGTATAAAATAACTATACTAAGTCTCCTTCTACTGTGTTAGGCAAAGAAACAGCTAAAATAGTACTGAATAGTATTGCTAAATGCTACAGGTGCCACATTTTGGGTATTCATAAAGAAATTAAGAGAAAAAGATGGAAGTAGATTTGGTGTTTGAAAGTATGGGGGACATCAAGAAAACTATAAGCCTGTTAATGTAGCTTATGTATTGGAAAAATTACTAGAAACATAATAATTAACTAGTTGGCATCTCTGTGGAGATAATGAATAGGGTAAATGTAGCTTTAGTAAAACAGGTACCCTGCCTTAGAGCTCAGTTAGAGCAGTCTTGATGCATTCATCAAACAGATGTTTGTGTGTGATCCGGTTGATCTAGTCTTTCTGGGTTTCCAGAGTTTCCACCAGGTTCCCAGGGTTTTCTTAAGGAAACCGTTTCCACTCCATAAGCAGGAAGGTCATCTCATTTTTAAATACCTGACAGCAAAGAAAAAAAGATAAATTTCAGGTTGAGAGTCAATGATGCGCTCATTTAGTGGTGGAATGTTGTAACAGCTTTGAAGTTATTTGAGGAGCACCGTCCATCATATTAAGAAATGACCTGGAAGAGAACAGTGAAGTGATGGATCTTGTTGCTGGTACTTCAGTTAACCAGGTAGTAAGGACAAAGGTTGACTGAAAACTGCTGAAAAACCTTACTCACCTAGAGTGCTGTGTCCAGATCTGGAATCTTTAGTACAATAAGGACATTAATCTGTTCGAGTAGGTCCAGAGGAGGGCCACAAAAATGGTCAGAGTGCTGGAACACCTCTTTGATGAAGGAGGGCTGAGAGAGTTGGGGTTGTTCAGCCTGAAGAAAAGACTTATTATGGCCTTTCAGTACTTTAAAGGGAGCCTTTAAGAAATATGAGGACAGAGTTTTTTTACAGGGCCTGTTGTGACAGGAGAAAAGGGTGATGGTTCTAAACTAAAAGGAGGAAGTTTTAGACCAGATATAAGGAAGACTTTTTTTTTTTTACAATGAAGGTAGTTAAACACTGGCCCAGGTTGCCCAGAGAGGTGGTAGAAGGCACATCTCTGGAAACGTTCAAGTAAGATTGGATGGGGCTTTGAGCACCCTGATTTAAACATGTCCCTGCTCACTTCAGAGGGTTTCGACTAGATGACCTTTAAAAGTCCTTTCCAGCCCAAACCATTCCGTGTTTGATTGGTGGCAGCACTCAAGTGGTGGCAGAAGTGATATACACAAGAAAAGACCAGTTTGAATTCTCCCTAATACCTTGTAAAATACGGGTCTCTTAGTTGGCAGTAGCCAGTTAGGAAGATCTTAGGATCATAAGACATACTTCTTCGATAAAGCTCAAAGTTCAACAGTAATCAAAAGAAAATAAGATGCAGAACATTTTCAGAGAGGAAATGAGAGTAAAAAGATAATTTTATTACACCAGTGTATTATAAACTTAATTTATGCCATCTTAAATAGTACAATAGTGATGTCTTTGTTTCAGAAGGGTATTACAGAATGGGAAGAGCGTTCATGGGAGAGCATCAAGGGTGATCAAAGGTATGGAGTAGCTTAATACAGAGACATTTGTACAACTTAAGTAAGCCATGAGTCTTCATCTTGAAAAGGCAGCATCAAGGCTGTGGAGAGAGATTCGACTGTCAAAAGCCTTTAGAAGAGCATTTGTAGGAATAAGCTAATAGGAAACAGGCAAACCATGCAAAACCAAAGACTGTGATTGCTCATGCAAGCAGTAGATATGTGGAACTGCATCTACAAGTGTTGATGTGGGTGCTAAAAGTTCACATGGGCTAGAGACTGAACAAATGCTATGAGGATGACAGGTCCGTTGAAAATTTTTAAATATAAACTACCCCAGGAAGTCCCTGCCACAGTCTGCTACAGAAGCCTGAGCAGAACCCTTGATCTAACCCAGGTCATCTATTTTTGGAGAATACTGAAGTGATTTGTACCTACATATTTGTCTCATGTGATCTGATACTACTCCAGCAAAGTCATTGGCGGCATTCTTAGTGACTTCACTGGGACTTCTTATCACTGGTTATTTCATAACCAGGCAACACATCTCATTATAAACAGAAACAGCTGTCTCTGGTGGCTATTCCCAATCATTGCTCTCTGGTTTGTGCTCCTAAGTGCAAAACTTTGCACTTGCAGAATGAGGCCGTATGTTTTGCCCATAAATCAAATGAGCAGTAAGAACTTTACAGCATGAACCCTAAAGCAAGTTGCCTAGTGTATGTGTTGCAACTTAGTGCTGTAGCTGCAGTATCAAATTGCCCTCTTAGGGTCATAATTGCAGCCCTCCTGGTCTACATCTCAATATATTGAGGTGCAGCTCTACAGCTCAAATTACAGGTAGCTGGGAGCAGTACATGTGATGTTCAGTGCATTCTACTGGATATGTGCCTTTCACTGACAAAATAAAAAGCATCATGAAAGACTTGATAGCATTGCATTTGAAATCAGATCAGATCCAGGTATATGCAAATAGTGTCTAGATTGTAAGTCCTCTGAGGAGGGAACTGTTGGAAAACTGCCTTGTGCAGTGATGTAGCTATTGTTCTGCTTGGCAAATCATGGAATCACAGAATGTTTTGTGTTGGAAGAGACCTTTCAAAGTCATCTAGTCCAACACCCCTTTCAACCACTAGACCATGTTGCTCAAAGCCTTGTGAAACCCAGTCCTGAACAATTCCAGAAAGGGGGCATCCACAGCTTCTCTGGGCAGCCCATTCCTGTATCACACCACCCTCACAGTAAATTAAAATTTCTTTCTAATATCTAACTTAATATACCCTTTGTCAGTTTGAAACCATTAACCCTTGTCACTACACTCACTCCCTTGTAGAGTCACTCCTCATCTTTCCTATAGGTCCCCTTTAAGTACTGAAAGGCTATTATAGGGTCTTCTCAGAGCCTTCTCCAGCCTGAGCAATCCCAATTCTGTCAGCCTGTCATCAATAGGAAAATGCTCCAGCCCCCCTGATCCTCTTCATGGCGCTCCTCTGGAGCAATAGCCAATTTTTCTTATGCTGAGAGCCCCAGAGCTTAATGCAGTACTCCAGGTGGGGTCTCACAAGAGTGGAGTAAAGGGGCAGAATCAACTCCTTTGACCTGCTGGCCATGCATACTTTGATGCAGCCCAGGCTATAGTTGGCTTTCTGGGCTGCAAAAGCACATTGCTAGGTTCTCTTGAGCTTCTCATCAAACAGCATACCAAAGTCCTTCTCTGCAGGGCTGCCCTCAATCCACTCATTGCCCAGCCTGTATTTATGCTTGGAATTACTTTGACCCATGCACAGGACCTTGCACTTGGCATTGTTTCACATCTCTCCAGCCTGTCAAGGTCCCTCTTGATGGCATCCCTTCCCTCCAGTATGTTGGCTGCACCACACAGCTTGGTGTCATTGTGAAATTCGCTAAGGGTGCACTCACTCCCACTGACCATGTCACTGACAGAGATGTTAAACAGCAGTGGTCCCAGCACTGACCCCGGAGGAACAACATTCATTACTGGCCTCCATTTTGACATTGAGCAGTTGCCCACAGCCACAACTCTTTGAGTCTGACCATCCATCCAATTCCTTGTCCACCAAGTGGTCCCTCTGTGACGTTTGTCCAATTTAGAGACAAGTATGTTGTGAGGGGCTGTCAAATGCTTTGTACAAGTTCAGGTAGATTATGTCAGTTGCTCTTCCTATATCCCACTCTGCAGTGTGAATGTTTGATTTGGCTGAACAAGTTCACTCCAGCTTGGATAAGTGATGCGGGCCGAAACTGAAAGAGAGGAAAGCATGATGATGGCTGAAGTCTTATCTTGCTGTCATGTAAAGTATCAAATTTAGGAAGGTTCAAAAAAATTTTCTAAAGGGAGCAATTTCTACTTCTTTTTATGAGAAAAACATGTTTAAAAATTATTTCTGAAATATTCACACATCATCAAACACATTATTTCTTAGTTGTTTCTTAGTTTTATTAGTTACCAAAGCCTACAGCTGGATGATATATGTATGTCACTGTAGTGACTACTTTCTCAATATCTCCTTCTCTATACATCTAAAGAAATATCATAGTTTCAGTCCAAATTGCCATCCATCCTCTTTGAGGTCCTAATTCTCAACTTTATTGCACATTTATTTACTAGCATCATGTTTCCCATTTTATAAACAAAGTATCAGAAAGCATTTTAATATCTTTAGGTGATCAACTTGTTTTCCAGGAACATCCTCCTTTTTAAAAATAAAAATAAAATTAATATATGTATTTTCCAAATCTTTTGTCCCATAATTTTAAGAAGAGTATGGTGTCCCAGTGTGATGAATTAATTAAAAGGAATCTTGGCTTTCTCAGTCACAAAGTGATTAAGTGCAGTTGATTTTTTTTTTCCCTGTAGTTTAGCCAGTATGAATGAGGATGTTAGTTCAGATGTTAGGTTTTGATGTTGACTGGTAGGTGCAGCTGCTCAGACGTGCACAGGAAAGTAAGGCTGTTTTACACTGTACTTTGGAGAAGTTATCTGTCTTTACTCAGATGAAGTTCTTGTGGTGAATTAATAGGTTGTGCAGAAGAACTTAAAATTTTAAACTCTGCTTTAAAATGATGTTTTGGGTTTTTTTTGAAAGGAGAATAGTGCTTCTTAAGTTAGGGGAAAAAAACCTGCTGCTTTGTAATAGGAGTCTATGGTGTGGCTTTACTGCATTTTTAGAAATAAGATTTTTTGCAGCTTTGTCCAGGAAACAGCAATGTCAGTTCAGAAGTTACTTAAATTGCTTACATGCTTCAAGTGAACACTGGAGTATGTGAAGTGCTGAATGTGTCACACTTGAACTTGGCTAGCTTGTTACTATAGAGGGATTAGAGAATGGAATTGCAAAATTTTGTAAGATTCCTCTGTGATCTGCTTTCCTGTTGTACTCTGCAAAGTAGTCCAGTCCTGACTCTAATCTGTGTAGGTACAACTTCTGAATTGACATCAGAGTGACCTAATGATTCTTAATATTTGTAAAAGAACCCAAGCAAGTTCAAGACACCAAGGTTGTGGTGTCCTTATTTTACTGTTTCACATATGACAATAATGCAAGAATGCAAGTTTTGTTTGAGGAGGGCTTCTGATTTTAGATGGCAGTTAATAAAATAGATAACTTTTTTTTTTTTTCAAGAAAACATAGGTCTTGAGTACTTGAATTGCTTGCAAAATAAAATCTTGGAATAGTCCTTTTGCCATCATCAGTAGTGTTCTCGATCTTTTGCAATAATCCAGTTGCTTCTGGCTGTAAATTCATGGATCACCTGCCAACTATTTCTGAACATACTATACTACCTGCCTTGGGAATAATACCACAACTTACCATCTGGTGAGATCATGATAGTATCACTTGACCTCCACATGTGGTCTCTTGTCAAGCACTTCATTGAAAACTGGCAAGACATCAGGGCCTGAACATACTGTTCTATGCAGCCCTGAATTTTGGCAGGGTTGCAACATTTAGTAAGTAAACTTCATCTGGCTTACAAGTCACAGACAAATAGGACAGGCTGATGTCATCATAAGCTTTAGCTCTCATTAAAGAGAAAGTATGTTTCAAGTAATTATTAGGCTTTGTTGGGCAAGGTATTTAGGGGAAGTTAATAGACAAGGATGATTTTAAGCAGCAAGACTTCTGATGAGCTGGCATTCAGTAAGCAATGAAAAATGACCATAATACTGTGCTTAATTTAGAAACTGGGTTTGTATTGCTTTCTGGATTGCTTTTTGTATTTTGCTTGTTATTCCACCTTCCTTAGATCCTAAATTAAAGAGGTAAAAATTACAGAATAGAAAAATTAAGTAAATACTTGCTGTGTAAATCAGGTTTAATTTAATGGCTTAATAGCGTTGCATTCTCATAATTATTTAGACAAATAAGAAAGCAAGGAAACACATCATAAGTATAGATGTTT
>JAOEGS010021260.1:15761-51435 GCA_025447755.1 Corythornis vintsioides | reverse complement strand
CCAACTTGCACCCATTGCCTCTCGTCCTGTCATTGGATGACACTGAGAAGAGTCTGGATCCATCCTCCCTACACTCATTTTTAACGTATTTATAGACATTGATGAGGTCCTGTCAGCCTCCTCTTCTCCAGGCTAAAGAGCCCCAGCTCTCTCAGCCTCTCCTCGTAAGGGAGATGCTCCACTCCCTTCATCATCTTGGTGGCCCTGCGCTGGACTATCTCCAGTAGTTCTCTGTCTTTCTTGAACTGGGGTGCCCAAAACTGGACACTGTCCTGTTGTCACTTAAATACTCATTATAAAAATACTGTGCTGAGAAATTACATCATATGAAAACCTTTTGTTGTTGTCGTTACTGACAATTTACAACGTCAACAGAACATATCCTTTAATGTGCCTGTTTTTCAACTTTGCTAGGTTTCACAAGGAGCATCCCTAAATGATTTACAGAAAAAGAAGAGGCGTGCCCCTCTTCCACCAACTGCATCTGCTCCACCCACTCCTGCCATCCCAAATAGGACAGAAGAGAGGGAAGACAAGAGGAAGAGCACAATGGGTGAGCGGTGTTCTTTTCTCCTGTGGTATCCTGTGCATGTGCTTTCAGTGCTCACTTAGATTAATTCTGGTGTGCTGTGAGTTTGAAAACTTTTGTAACTTGGGGAAAAAAACACATTTCTCAGCAGAATGAAAGTCTGGAAATAAGTGTGTATATATTACCTCCTTTTTTAAGGGCACCATTCAGAGTATCATAGGTTATTAAAAGGTAGATAACACTTATCATATAATTTGAATGTTTGCTACAAGCTGGGTATCTCAAAGCTCTAGCTCTGGGCCTGTACTGCAGCTCTGGGCCTGTACTGCATCTTTAATCTGATTACGGTTTTGCTAGTAAATGGAAACGTTAGTAAATGGAGATAGAGCAGGCAATGGTGAATGCATCTGCAGCCATGCGGTTCTGCTGGAATTGAAGTACAGTCAAGCTGGCTCAGTATCTCCTCACATTGCTAAGGCCTTGAAGGTATTTTCTTTTCCTGTATTCCTCCAACACTTTTGACATAACTGACTATATTCAGTGAAGTTTTTCCTTTGAATTTAGTCCTCTGTTTTATTATAAATCAATCTCTGCTGAGTCTTTAATCAGAAGAAAAGAATTGATACTCTAAAAGGAGTGCTGTATATACAGCTGGAGATGAACAAAAGAACCTGCTGCCTTCAGCTGTGTGTGACACCACATTTGCTGTCATCTTGGAAGACTGAAGAACATGCTCCCAGATCTCTGTTATCTGACTGCTAGCTTATTCAGATCTGTGGGGGCTTTGCCTGAGTGACGACCCCAAAATTATGCTTTTAGCAAACAAAGTGATTTTATGATGGGTAAGATATGAGATAATAACCCCACATATTGGAACTCATTTTTAAGAGAATCATTCTTGAAGTGCTGCAGTGCACTCGGTGCACTTCAGTTCATGCCTTTGACCTCATGTTTCATAAAGTACCTAAGACATACAGATGTGACATACTGTTGTACATAATTGCTTACATTACAAATGCTTCACAGTTCAGAAAGGAGCCTCTTGGATTTGTTCCAACATTTACTTTCAGTAAATGCTTCACATTTAATGCCTCAGCATTTACGTAGCAGCAGGAGTCCATTATCTTGTGACATGTATGACTCCATTGACATCTCTTATTTAACCCTCTAAGGGAAACATTATCACTGGGCCATATAACACAACAGTTTTCAGAAAATTGTTTTACTTCTGACAATTGCAGATGTCACACTTTGTCATTTACCATGATTTTCTCTACTGCTGGCCACTTATTGATGACATTTGGTGCTTTAACTTTTTGTATGTGTTCATTTTATTTTGTGTCAATGCTCAGAATGTTACAGATTAAATAAGGCAGAGCAGAGCCACTTCTAGTCACTTCAGTGCTGTGTACATAAGTGCTAGCTGGCCAGACTCTGCTGATGTAGGATTCTGTAGTATCATTTACTTTAATGGAGCCTTATTATATTACACTGACAAAGAACTCGTCCCACTGTAGCCCTGTCTTCAGAGCTTTTCATTTTCTGCTGCTTTTTTGAATGAATGTGTTCATTAACAAGAAAAAATGTTACAGCAAGTGAAGGTTGGTAAAACAGTCTCTCTTTGGGGCCCTTGCAAGAAAATGATGAGAAAGCACAGATGGCTCTGAAAGCAAGAGAGAAAAGCTGTGAAAAAAAAAAGCAAGACTCTAGTGAGGGGGAAAATGTGCTGCAAGAAACAGGCAGCCGCATGATGGAAAAAGGATTCAAGCTACCTATATATCTCCAAGATTAGCCACATGAATCAAAGAAAAAGATCCTGTCAAAAATATTCTCAAACTGGCAAATTTTCTTCAGTGTTCAATACTGAATCACTTATTATGACCCTAACTTTTTGTGCCCAATCTTCTCAAAGCAGTGAAATAAGATCTGCACGTTTGCCGGCATTAAATTATGTCTTGAGGCTCTGAAAGCTAGTGACTACTAAAAAGAAAATGGTTTAATCTTTTTCCTCCCTCTTGGTGCTGCTTCCCCCTCAGCAGCACAAGAGAATGAGTTTAAGAGTATAGGAATTACCAGAATGGATCAGACCAGAAGTCCAGCTTGTGTCTACAGCAATGACCACAGTAGGTACAAAAGTCAGGGTATGAGAGCAGAACAAGCAGGTAGTCATAGTCCCTTAGTGCACTTTGAGTCTCTAAAGGCATTCTAAATTGCAGTAGCTCTAGGTTTATACACTACAAACTGGTAGCAGCTTTTTTAACATTGCAAATGGTTAATAGCATGCAGTGCAACGGTGTACATTTATTTAGTTATTGCACCCCAGCCAAAGTTATGAGCATTTTCTTTGATAGCTTAAACCACTGTTTTGAAAAATGAAAAACAAAAAAACCAAAACAAACCAACCCCAAAACCAACAACTTAATAATCTGCTTCTCTATGATGTCAAAATAATAAAAAACCTACTCAGAAAAACCTGTCACCTACTTCAAAATACTGACCTGAGGCATCTTCCTCTTTCTCTCAGAGTAAGGAATATAGTCACGTAAAGTATCCTAGAGATCAGCAAATTCAAGCAGTTTAGCACTTAAGATAAAAATAAAGCACATTTCACATTTCCTACATAGCTTTGTTTTCTTTTTTTTTTTTAATTAACCTGTTTTGGTTTTTTTTCTCCTTCCCTTTTGTCTGCCATAAGTGTTGCTTTTAACTATTAGTGAGAAGTACATGTATATACTGGGCTCAGTCCTGGTCCCATTGCTGTTGATTTAAGAGATACCTAGCTTTTCCGACACCCTTAATTATTTTGGGGTAAATAAGTCCAGATTTAAATCCAGAGAGACTTTAGATATGTGTAAGGGAAAGTCAGTGTGGGTTTAAAAAATAACAATAAAAAGAACGGTCATAATCTTGCAATTAAGTAACTAGTCAATTGATCCCCCTGTAGGTGATGGACGTCAGGTGCCACAAAAGCCTCCTAGAGGCACCACTCGTGGTCTACCCCAGTTAGTGATACCCCCACCCCCACCCTACCCTCCTCCTGACAGAGACATTGTGGATCCAACTGTCTGTCACAGAGAAGCAGATGTTGCAGCACCAACAGAGCTGGTACCTAAACGTATGTTCAAAAATATATGTATTTACACTTCCACTTCTTTGATGGTAACTCTCAGGGGTAGCTTTTCCAGACTTTCCTCTCTGCTCTCTAGACATACATGTCTGTTTTTTCCCTTTTTTCCAGCCTGTTGTCTTTTTAAATGCCCAATGCAGTGTAACTAATTAATAACAACGTGAACAGAACATTTCTGTGGAGACAGTTTTGTGGTTACTTAGCCATTGTATGGAAACATTTAAAAATAACCTTAAAACCTTGTGACTTTGTGCAGCTGAAAGCAAAATTATGTTGTCTTATATTAATTACTGTTTGTTTTCCAGTACTAACATTTTTTTCTGTCTCTCGAGACAAGTTCTTTTGAGACTCAATAGGTCCGTCAGTCTAGGTTGAAAACTACAGGGTGTCTCCCTTAGGAAAACTAGACCATTTACAGGAGCTGGATATTGTTAAAGGCTTTCCTGTCCTAATGGGTACATCTTCCTTGCCATCTCTGGATAGTCCCTTGTGTGCTTTTCCCTTGGGGCATAACAAGTTATCAGGCAAAGAAATACAGTATTTTCCACATCCTTGTGTATTTATGAAAAGTGTGTTTTCATGCTACTTTTTTGTGCTTGGCTGTTGACTGTGTTCAAATCTTTGTACACAATCCAAGTCTTTGATCATGCATTATGTTCCCCGTGGGCTTGCCCTGCACACCAGTGTAGATCCTGTAAAGACAATAAAGCTCTTCACATTATGGCATCTTAAGAACACACTTCAGTTGAAGGTTAGGAGAGTGTCTCCTAATGATGGGTTAGAGAACTATCTCCATTAGCTGCTAATTTGACAAAAGATATTTCTTCCAGGATGTTTTCTTTACCAAAATTATTATGCTGGTAGCATTTAGTCTGGTACATTAATGTTGGTGTTTACTGTTGGATACTAGCTAGATTTAAAGCATTAATTTTAAAATTTGTGCTGAGGAAATACAGATTGACAAGTTCTGTTGGGAAGGAAGAAAGAAAATTTAAAAGATCCATACTAACATAAAACCTGAATCCTGTTGAAGATTAACCTTAATTAATTTTCACCTGCATATGCACAGAAAACATACCATACTTTAATCCTTTTTTTATTTTTGCTGGATACCATCAGCTTGCCTACAATGTTTTCTTTAATAAAAATCTATTGCGGCCTTCTTTGCATGAATACTTCTGCTTCATTTGAGTTTCTACCACTGTTATTTTGCAATGCTTTCCTGATCTACCTTGGTGATCAAATACCTTTTAATCAATGCAGCTCTGATATTATCAGCCTGATCATTTGCTCTTAAACAAACAAAACATCCCAGCCAAAAGGATTTGATGAAGCTTGTACATAGAAACATAACATGAGCTTTTATTATTCTCAGTTTCCTGAGAACAAAAGAATAGTGCTTAGTGGGTACTTAAAGCATCAGTGTTGGAGAGGGACAAGTTTAGCTTTATAGCTATTCTGTGCTCTACCTAGGTAAAGATACATGTACAGATTTACACAAGAGAAATATGTGTAGATGTATGCATGAGAGAAAGCAGCACGTATGACAGATGCTGATTTTATTGCATAATGCCCTTCTGAAAGATGCTTAGATCCTGTAGTGATTGAGCAGTGTAAGCACAGAGTTTTGCAATGATGGGTTTTATTGCCTGAGAATGCCTTCAGCACTACAAATAGGACTTAACAGTAGGTTCAAAGAAGTTTTCAATCTTCCTAACTCTAACCTTGGTAAATGTGTTTTCTCATACAACAAGGTGGGAAGGAGGATAAGATACTGGTGCAAGCTATGGAAGAATGGCATATTTGTTCTGAAATCACTCTCAAAACAGGTTTCTCTGCTGAGGACTGTGGTCTTCCTTTGCTGAGTGGGTGAATGCTGGCATCTGTTTTTCTTTCACAAGATGAAATTACCATTCAGAAATCAAAATTCTGTGATCATGTGGAGTTTAAATTCTTGTTCCTTATGATCTGCTACTCTCTGTAGTACCTTGTTCCTTCCCAGTAAACACACAATTGTTCCATTGTGCTCTGGGAAACCCATGTTGTGCAAATTTCATTTCATAGAGGATGGTGGTAATAGCCTTTCATGGAGTTTTCCAAACTTACATGGAGTGTAAGTCATTAATGAATAGGGTTTTAGCAAGATATTTTGGCTTTTCTAACTCTAATGGTAAGAATCTCTTCCACAACAATACAATTATTCCTCATAGTTTTTGCTCTTTAATCACTTTATTGTCCTACACATGAGAATAGTCTCTTTAATCACTTTCTTCTCATATACATGAGCTTTCTTCTTAACTTTTGGTCTAGTAGGCCCTTAGCTGCATGTGTGCATGTCTAAAATGATCATGTTTATGGGGATCTTTTCTCATTCATTAGCTTACTAACCCGATTGTTTATGTCCTGTGATTCTAAGATTGACTGTGCTTTGGGAATGCAGAAGTGGAGATGTCACCTCTCTTGGTGTTTGATTCTGTCACATTGCTTGTGAAGTTTCTAACAAATGAGTTGATAGGTCTTTACTACTCACTTCAGGTAAAGAATGCACATGTTGAAAGATTGCTGCATCTAAATGAGCAACTAAAACATGCTGCCTTGAAATGTTTTCAAATAGTTCATGAGAATAAATACAAGGTTCTGGGGAACCTCCATGATTAGCCCTTTTTTTTGTTGTTTGTGATGAACAGTCATTAACAAATCAAAAGCTCTTTAAAAAAAGAATAAAATATTCACCTTCTTGTAGAGTGAAATCCAGAAGTTAAATTCTTCACTCTAACACAAGATAAAGTACTAGTGAACTCGAGATTTGCACTAGGTAAGGTGCTTGACTTCTATGAAGAAGTGAAGTAATTAATTTAATGTGTTTTTGTTTTTAACTGTACATCAAAATAATCAATCATCACCTAATCAAAGTATTTGAAAAGGCTGAAGAAGTGGATATAAGAATTTCCCTGTTATTTTGTGGGAGTGGCATGTATACTATTAGTTTTACAGGTCATAATCAGATTAGTTTTAAGGAATAAGGAGAACAGAAAGGAGCCTTGTACCAATATCTATTTTTTTGTCTTTATTATATCATTTGATACATTATCAGGTAATACAAGTCACTTGAGAAAATAAGACATTTTCCTAAGGAACTTGATCATATTTCTTCAGTCACCTTATATATATTTTTTTTTTATTATGGATAAAAATTATTAGGGATAGTCTCTAAGGGTTGGACTTAGTTAACTTGAAGTGAAAATAGGTAGAAAAACTCACAGAGAAGAAACTACATTTTATTATATGTGGTTCTAAATTAATTGAGAACTGCAGGAATTTCCTACGGCTGCATAGGGAAATTTACTGACCTGTTATACATAGGGCACTGCCTCATTAGGCATCTGTCAAGTGATTCAGACTTTTCTTTCTCAGAGATGATTTTTAATTCAAGAAAACTTGCAAATGTGACTTATGAGGCTTATAGTGCCATCTCTCCCCTTTTTCATCCAGCCTTATCTGAGGATAAAAAATAAGATTTAATCTCCAACATCATCTATCTTGTACCTTCTGGAGAACTGAAATTTAGGCCAAGTAAAGCAGAATTCATAGACATGCTTCATATCAGTAGGTGTTGTGCTGTTGAGTTAGTTTATATGTGAACCCAAAGAGCTAATAGCAGAGCATCTGTGGGATTCTAAATATTAATACGTGTGCCCACACACCTACATCTCCTTTGGGCAGCTAATTGTTTAACGTTACTGAGCATGCTAGCCATTCTGTTGTCTGACCTACACAATATGTATAATTTTATCCTTCTACTCTTTTCCCCCAACAGTTTACTGTTGTGCATCATTTCCTTCATATACCAAGCGCGTCTGACAGACCTTGCCTCTTCCTATGACCTTCATACCTCTGAACCTCCTGTTGCCTCTGCTACCCTGATTCTTCTGTTGCCTTCCTTCCTCCCATGCTGGAAAAGAACCCTTTTTTTTTCTGACCGAGATGTTTGCTTCTTTTCTTTTTGAACGTATACATTCTCTTTTAGTTACTATTGATTGTTTTTGGCTGTGGTTCATACTCATTTGTGAGATGTATGCTCCAGAACTGAATGCTGTGTTATATAAATCTATATATTAGCCTCAGAAATATTATCCATACATTTGTCTGTTCTTTTTCAAAATATTTTCTTTATTTTGAGCCATAGTTTAATTTCATTTGGTGTTTCAAAGAGAGTGTTTTTGGGATGGGGTGTCTGACTTCAATATTGTCTAAAGTTATTATGAAAACTTCCTAAAATCATGCTTCTGGGGTTTTTTTTCTCTTAGCCTAGGTATAATAATTTACATTCTCTATTAGATTCTTATTTTTGCTTTGTTGCCTATGTTTTGTTCCTTTGGAACAAAATTAGAACTGGGCATGGGCTAGTCAAGTTGAAGTGCAAGATTCTTTATGTAACTTAGCTATCAATCAAGCTGCCTGGAAAAAAAAAAAAAAAAGAAAAATCTGTTGGATCTATAAGGGGCCTAAAAGAAATGCTAAGAACAAGTACCAAATGCACTGATTCATAGGCTTACTTCGGCTATCATCCTGCTGGTTAGTTAGTGTGAGTAATTTTGTCTTGATGCTGGAGACATCCCATGGAAGTCGATGTGTGTGTTCTATTTTTGTAACAAAAGAAGCAAACGCTGTTTGCTCAAGATAAATCTCTTTCCACAAGTCTCCTTTTTACAGTTGTAATAGGAATAGTCCGTGAGTCATAATTAAAATATCAGCTATAGGATTGTACTTACCAATAACTTCTTTGCACTGAAGAAAGTACTTCATGTGAATGTCCCATAAGACATGTATTTTTAATAATTCTGAACTATAAACATTGGTTTTATGAGTTGCAGTGCTGCACACACCCAGAATTACTCTGACCTCACATGTACTGTGATTTAAGACATTTATGTTATTTAAATGAGGGAGTTGCAATACATAACTCTTAATTTAAATGATGAAAAGTTATTGTTTTACCCTCGAGCAAATAATCATGTTCATCTTGAATCCCTTCCAGGTAGGCAGAGTGGAGAATAAGAAAGCATTCCTACAGATAATGTGAAACATGAGTAAAAAGGGTTTTGACAGTTTCTTATACAAATACGACATGTAGTTAATAAGTTTTAAGTGATGCTTCCAAAAGTATACTTAATACCCTAAGGTTCTTCTAATAAAAGTGGAGTAGAATTGAACTCTGTGCTGCCAGGTACTTTGTAATAGCTTCTTAAGACAGGACAATGGTTTAATTGTAAATCTTCTCTTAAAAAGAACAACCTAGTAGGTGTTCACAATGTGAAGATTAAGAACATAATGTGCTCATTCTCATTACTTTCTTTGCATCCTGTTTGTAACTCCATAGAGTAACATGCCCGTTGTAGTTCAGACTGGTGTAAGTACAGAATAGTGAAGGGGTGAAGCAGAGTTGGGTTGTTTTGTATAGAGTATGAAGTAGAAGTACAGTATGTTGTAAAGCAGTTCTTTGCATTGACACCAGTTTAGCAAGAAGACGGGAGTTTTCAACAAAATTACATTTTTTATTTAAAAGTTTATTTCCTTTGAACATGAAACTATGACCCTGCTCCAAGCAAATTTGTTGTGTAAAGTTGTCTCTTTTCAGGTGGTCTGCTCAAACTCTTAAAAGCTGTAGGTGCAAATTCAAAAAGGGACATTGCACATTCTTAATTTACTTTTTCTCCCCTTAGATTAAAATACAAAATTTCCCTCTAATACGTTTGTAGGTATTAACATTTTCTGTGAAAATTCAATGTAAAATATTTTAATGACCAGTTTAAGATAGCCAACTCTGCCTTTCCAAATTATTTTTTTTTAAATTAGCTGATATTCTTTGTTTCTTAACATTTTTTAAGTGCTAGGTACATACATAGTGTTGCACAGATTTTTTTTTTTTTAAGAAAAAATGCTGCATCTTTACAAGAAATCATCTTAAGAAATTCCATTTATAATATTAGCATGTTTAAAACCTCCCATTTCTATACATAGTGCAGAAAAGAACTTTCAGTGATGATCAATAAATCCCAATCTGTTTAGTGGAATTGCCTGTATAATCTGTTTCACAACTGTTAATTCATTGATAGTGTGCGTGGAAAGGAGTCAAGTGTTTAAGCAGAGTGTGATTATGGAAACATGAACTCACTGGAAGTTTGGTTCTTGAGACAGCTCAGTACCAATGTAGAGCTGTGAAATCTCTGCTTGTTCCAGGCTTCAACACAGGATTTCTAATGTAGTCTCGATTCTCTCTTCTGGAAGAGAATGAGAGTTTTCCTGTCATTTTCAATGAGTGGAAGAAATGTCAGTTTAGGTCAATTTGGTGGAGTCTCAGATTAGAAGTGATATGAAATGACATTGTCTTGGTTTTTCTCCTTTTGTTTGAACCATGGAGACATTGGAAGTGTAATGAGAATGACATGGAGAAGTTGATAACAAATTGACTACTATACTACAATTTTTCACCAAAAATGCTCTTACCAGAGTTATTAAAGAAAAACATTTAAAATATTAAGGATTTATCTGCACTACTAAACAACGTAGCTCAAATAATGACCTTCATGTTAAGATATCTGGACTGTAAAACACATTCTAAAAGCAAACAAAACAACAAAAACCTTGGAAAATTTTTATGAGCCCTTTCACGGGGACAAGTAAATGCATAGATACCTTATGAATCAAAACAAATTCCAGTATTACAGCTCCAACATTAGTGACATTCAGTGTTCTTAGAAAATAATGACAGATGTATAATTTATGATTAAGCTTATTCTGATACCTGACGAATTAGTTCAACCCCTATGAAATCCAGGCAATTACAAGCAGATTAAGCTTTCCAGTGCACTGATTTTACTGAATGGCCATATGCAACTTTTTTTCACGTTGACCACCAGAGGGAGACAATGTTGTCACATATCTGCAGTAGGCAGCAAGTAAAAATATTGCTAAAAGTAAATGTTACACTCATAGATACCACACTTATACGAAGATATTCAATTCTTTAATAATGCCGTTTAAAATAGTTTACAGAGTTGTTTTGTTCAGCAAAAAGAAAAAGAGCTGCTTTTTCCTATATACTTTTAAATCAGACTCATCACAAATAGAAAAATGAAAATAGAGGCATATTTGTAGGTGATGCCACTGTGATGGCATCTTCCCAGATGTAAGCTCAGATTTTTACTCTGCATTTTTGCAAAGGGTGTTGGCATGTTAGATTGGCTATTAAATTGCATACATACTGCCTGTTAGCATAGTTACAGCAACTGTGTCCAAGGTGTGGAAATTAGTCCATATGGCTGGTGTATGTAATTAAGAGCAAGTGCATAGGTCAGGTTTAGTGCCAATACAGAAAGATGTGTTCTGCTAGAAAGCTTTATCAGTTTGATTTTAGTATTTTAAAAGCATTAGCAGATTGCTTTAGCATCTATCCTCTTTCTCAGACAAATTACTTTGTTACCAGCAATTCAGTTGTTTAGAGACTAAAATCGGAGATTGAAGAGATTCTCCAAGTGTCCTCAAATGTCTTTTCTACATGTAATGCTTTTTTTTTTCTTGTTTTTGATCATTTGTTTCTTTATTTGTTTTTTCCCCTTTAACATTGAAATCTTTGAGGATTGAAATGAATATTGTCTTTCTCACGGAGCAGCTGGATTTTCTTCTTTTCCAGTGACAGGGCTGTAGAAGACTATACTTTGAACTCATTCCGTTTTTACCTTTAGAAAATACGCTTATTATCTTAAGAACATTTTAAAATTTTCTTAAAAGAAACTTACTCCACATAGTTGAAATATGGAGATAGTATTCTAAATAGATTAATAGAAAAAGGAAAAAGGAAGTATTTATCTTTTTGTTCATTTTTAACTGTAGTTACATAAAGCTGACCAGGGCATGTAGAGTGCTCAAATAAGTGCCAAGGGACAGCGACTGGTAGAGGATTAATCTAGTTGGAATTGTATGATGCGTGTATTTATTAAACATATGGTCACACAGTCTATTATATGCCATCATCTCTCCCTGTAGTCTGCATTTGTAAAGTAAACTCCATGGTCATGATTCTCATGCACTCATCATTTATGTTTGCAGCCACTTCAAGAGCTCTTTATTGCTCCATCCCAGTATAAAAGTGCCTCTTTGTGAGAGTTGGGCTGTCAGTGTATATAAGACAGCAGTTACGTCCTCCAAACTTGGCTTCCAGTCACTACCATGACTCTCAATATATATTTAGTACATGCAGTAGGCACCATTTAACTTTCCATACTAAAATACATGTTATTTTAGAAGACAGAACATAACTTATTCCATCCCTTGAAAATTATAGCCATGTTTAATGTCACTGCAAAACTATTAACTCCCCTCTCAAGGACAGTGAGATAAATGTGCTGTCACTGTTTACAAACTTCTTACTCAGGTATCTCATGTATAGTGTGCAACTAAGCTTCTGTGTAGCACCAGTATGGCTAGAGAAGTCCACTTTTAAATTTAATATGAAGTTGACAGAACAAAAAGTGAAATCATCAATTCTTTGTCCAGAAGAGCTTACAAACTCTGCTGTTTTTTGCTGAGATGTACAAGGGGAAGGTTATGTTGTATATTTCTGTGCAAGAATCAGCTGCTTTATTCTTTGTTTATTACATATTCTCTGATGATCTGACTTAAAGTGGTAAATGACTGTTGAAAGGATCAAGCCCAGTAGCAAGAATGAGCTACTTTAGAGGTTAACATAGTAAATAGGTATCAGCTACTGAGTACTTTGTATTCCTTGAATGTTCCTTGAACATGGGTTTTTTTTATCCTGTTCAGTTCTAATAAGAAAAGTAAATTTTGATCACCAGATCCACTTCGTTTGCTCATTCCTTAAGTTTTGCATAAGGAGACTGAGCCCTGGGTTAACGTAATACTAGTTGAAAAGCAGGTATTTTGTGTTCCCTTACATACTCACTATCTTGGCTGCCAGTATGGGAAATAATAGTGTGATTTTTCAGACTTTGAGCCAGAAGTCAACTCCTCTGGATGTCACATACTATATTCTGGTTACATTAAGTATGAGACTGGACTCTAGTGAATCAAATAGCCTTTCTGGCATTATTTACCGATATTTATGTTTTTAACTGGGTATTTACCTATTTCATAGAGTGTGGGATAAACCTTACATTTCCCATCCTGACTAAATGTAAAGACATTTCTAATTCCCTTACAGCCCAGCTCTTCAGTCCAAGTGGTCTGTGGATAAGCTATGAATGTTTACTCTAAGTGAAACCAAATTCCTTGGTTTTTTCTTCCTTACTCAAAATAGGAGCAGTTTTAACTATGTGAGCTGTGCCTTGAACAACTGAGTAGCATCTTAAACATTCTCTGTTGTACTTGAATAGTGGAATATGATTATCATAGCCATACAAATAGAAAGACTTAAGCTTTATCAATAACAAGCCAGACTAAATACTTGCATCCAGCCAGAGACACACACATGATGTGTGTGTGTGAGAACTTTAATACTGGTATGAGTTTGAAATTATGCTTGAGTTACACTCTATGTATGGGACAAATCAAAACGGAAGTTTGATATTTGAAATGGAAATGAAATTTGCAGTGCAAGATTGTACAGATTTAAATGCAAGCAATGCACAGGGAGCTACAGAAAGGAAACTATTCTTTATTCCAGGTAGGTGATAATACCCATATAAAAATGCTTGTCCATCTTTAGGGATGCTCATACTCAGCTTTTCCTGTTACCACTTCTAAGTCAGTAAACACTGACTAAAATGCTTGCCTGCTTTCTTCTAAGAAGTTGAGAATTCTGGCCATGCACATTCACTTTTGGGTTTCAGGGCCTGAGGGAGCAAAAGGCTGAGAGCAGAGACAGAGCCTCTTTTGTCAGCTCCTTTTGTGGATTCCATAATTGGTACCTGGCATGGGTAAAAGAATTACTTTCCAACCTCCTGTACCATAAGCAAAGGTGGAGTGTAATGGAGGACAAAGACCTAAAACAAAAGATGACCACGGAAAGAATGAGAAAAGAGGACTATGACAGATTTTTTTTTAATTATTTTAAGACTACTGTGATTAAAATGTGAAAGTAAAGTCAATAAATATATGGTGACCTTTTACAAACAGTGCAGGACAGGTAGGGGAGTATCTACTTACTCATTGGAGCAAACAAACAAAACATTTTAACTGTAATTACAGAATGAAAATTATTATTGATATCTGATCTTTAAACCATGTAGATTAATATTTTTCTTTTCTCTCCCATGATTGTTTCTTTCCTCAATTTATTCACTTGACAAGCAGTTAAAAACTAAAGGGGAAAATATTTAAGTTTGTAAAAAGATGAAAATTAATGGAGAACTATTTTCAACATTTTTCCTTAACTAAGGGAAAACATGCAACCGTTCTGTTTATAAGGTGTGCTTATAGGTGTAACAGTCAAGACTTGAATGTAAGAATTTAAGAATTCTTATATTTCTTAAGTTTCAAGAATTTATGAAGAATTATATAAAAATTACAAAGAATGTAGGAAAAGTTAATCTACTGGCTTTAAATTCAAGATAAGAACTTTCTTTACTTGGCTTTTACTTGTAAGAGATAGAGCATTTTGGAAGCTAAACAGACTCTTATACTTGACTTGCTCTGCAGAAGCCTCACGGGATTGCTGAGAGCTGTAGAAGGGCCAGCCTGTGTTGTTACCTTCCTGATGTTGCTAGAAGTTGATACTACTTGGGTGACTTGCACAAATGCATTCATATTTCAGTTTTATTCTGAAACCCTTTTTTTAGGTACTACCAGTCCCTCAGACTCATTAATACTTGGAAGCCACAAGATTCTTTTTTACCCCACTTTCTTCCAAAAGAGGAAAGGCAGAGAGTTGGTTTTTTTTACAGAAGAAGAGGAAATACAGAGTTTTTTTTCAGAAGATATCTTATTTCAATTAATCTCAAGGTTTTTGAAGATTTTGTTGATTATTTATAACTTAAAATATTTTTTTTTACTTTTAAATCCCTTCTCTGCCTGCCTTCAGAAGATGAGAACAGTGTGCTGATCAACTCACCAGCCAGTTAAAGAAACGTAGATGTTTAAGTGTCCAAGTTTTCCAAAGGAAAACATCTGAGGGGAAAAAAAACCAAAACAAGCAAACAACAACAAAAAAAACCCAACCCAACATGAATATACTGTAATTTGCTTGTTTGCTCCACTGCCTGTGAACAGGTCCAGCTTCCTCTGGACCTGGCAGATTTCCTGTCCAGTATTCATCAAGCTAATCAATGGGATTTAGATGTTCCTCAAATAAAATTATTTGTCCCCAGTCTCCTCTTGCAAAGGACACAGATTGTACTAAAAAGTCTTTTCTTCACTTTCAGAGTGCATTAAATACATACCACTGTTCATAATGGCAGTGTATTGATTGCATTTTTAACACCAAAAAGTCCTTGCACAGGGAAACTTCTCACTTTTCCACAGAGTTAAATCAGCACATGTGAGAAAATTAGCAGACTGGAAGCAATGGAAACAGAAGTCTTTAAACTTACATGCTGTAATGTGAAGTGTTGTTATTACAACAAATCAACAATCTTATTCTGTACTTGTCTGTTAGGAGTTTCTCTAAGGTGAGAGGACAGTTTTATAATCTCATGCTGAAATTATGAGCAATCAGAAGAATAAAGAAAGTTTGAACATTATTGTACAAAGTGAAGCGGTTACCAGTCACACCTGCAAAAAAAAATTTCTGAACACAATCATTGTGTAGATTTTTTAGGGAGAAAAAAAAAAACCAGTTTCATTGGAATCTAAATGTGGAGATTTATTTTTATTTCTTTTTTTGGGGGGGGGGGGATAAGAAGTGAAAATAAATAACACAATAAAGGGATAATAATGAATTAAAAAGAGAAAAAAAAGATGAAGGAGAAAATCCTGGAAGCTTCACCTTCCTGTTGAAACCAAATGGATGTTTGAGTTTGGGGATTTTTCTTTATCTTTTTTTGTCTTCTTTCTTTTCTTCTTCTCCTCCCCCAAACTTCATCAAGTAGTTTCTTAAGCATTTTTTTTTGGACTTCTGCATTAATGATTCAGTTCTCTGAAATCTCAGCCCCAGCATACTCTAGGTTGAAGCTTTGCTGTTTTTCATCACATCCTTCTCTCAGATACCCCTGGTAGATAATAGAGAATAAGGTTTTATATCAGCACATACACAAAGAAAGTCTCCTTGCTCTGTCCTTCTTCCTCTTTATGAAACTTTTCAGAACTGAACTTTAGACTGTTATCCTTCCTGACTAATTCAAGAGAAATTGGCTGCCAGTTTACAAGTTACTGGAGGGTTTCATAGACAGACTTACAAACCTACAATGGTGTGACCTTCTCAACCTAATTGCTGTAGGAACTGAGGCTACAAAGAAAGAAAATCAAAGACATTTCCAAATTTCCCGTAGGAAAAATGACCTTTTATGCTGATCCTAATTAAGCCCAATAACTCAGGTGAAAAATTCCCCAAACTAGCTTGTCTGCTTTGAGGGCATGATCATAGTGAACCTTCAAATTCTAGAAATGGCCCTGCTCCAGCAAAGCACTTAAGCATGCTTAATCAGGTACCCCATTATACAACACACACATTATTAGTGAATGAACTGTGTAAATGAAAGCCTTAAAATGCTTTACATGAATAAAAATGCAGAAAATTTTCCCTGTGGGGGTTCATCCCATACAGGAGGTATCTACAGCTTTACATTTTAATCAGTGAGACCCTAGTGAGATCCTACTCCCACTGAAGTCAGTGGCAAAACCCAGCTGCTGAGGTGGAATCAGGATCTGATGCTAACAGTGCAAAATATGAAAGGGGAAAATTTATTCCAAGTGGGTGTTCAGATGATGACCCATTTCTTGCATCAGGCTGCTGTTCACCATAGCACCAGAGATGACACTGCCATTAATATTTTCCTATCCACAAATCAGTACAGAGCATAATATTCAGTTACCACTCTCACATGTTTGCATTTCTCCCTCCTGGTATTTCAAGTTAATAGGGAAAGAGAGCCCCAGGGCAAAGCACAATTGATGAGATAATTGACTTCACAAGCGACTATGAAAGAGCCGGCCAAATTCGGCTCTGATTTAAGTATTCCCATCTCTGCTTAAATCTGAAATAATCTGATCTAGTCCATCTGCTGTCAAAGAGGAGTGGTGGTGGCATGACAGCAGAGCTCTTCTGTGAGCACTTTGTTCTCTACCTGTCCAGTATACCTATCCTCACTAGTCTCCCAGGGAGAGAGCTTCCACTCCCACTGAAAAACAAAACCTCACAGCTAGAACCCAAAGTGGAGTTCATGATGCCCTGCCTGTGATTTTTGACCCATGCAGTGATTTCTTGGCTATGTTTGTGTTGCTGCCAAAGAAGCCTGTGTCTTGCCATCCTTCCATACAAGCAATAGTCCTGTCTGGGCTTCTGCAGCATGGCTGTGTCTCTTTGCTGCTAGCATAGGCCTGCAGTACCTGGCAACATTTTAGGTGGTTAGTGTGCTTAATGTGCACTGTCGTGGCCTCGCTGCCCTCCACTGGTCCTCATCCCAGCATGAGAGTCTGGTCTTCAGAGTGCCTGCAAAACATCCTTTGAAAATGGTAGGATGCCCCTGTGGAGGGTATAACACCAGATAAGGGAAATACTTAGTGTACTCTGGTCCTCAGTTTTGTTCTCTGCAAGAATAATTCTTTCTTCACTGGGCAGTTTTAGAAAGCAAAATGTCTTAGTGGTGAGAAGTGCTCAGGTACTCCAAGGAGTGTCTCTCCAGGTGTATGCTTTTATTGACATCACTGTACATATTACAGCTATAAGAAATGTGGTAGTAGTGTAATGGAGTGTGAATGTGCAGTAAAATATATTATAAACAAACTGAAAAAAGCATGCTCTTCTAGGTTACAGTGTTTGTGGAAATATAATTGCCAAAGTAAACCACTGACTTAAGTATATTGAAAAGCCTGTTGATATTTGAACTTTGGACAGGGAAGCAGGTATTCTATTGATCAGGAGGTCCAAGAGGAGTCAGTTAACATACATCAAAACTGTTTAGAGTAGAGCTTTGTGTCTCTATAGCACAAAGGTGTATGAATGTTTTAATCTCTAAATTTGGAGTTGGCTGTTGAAAATCTCTGAAGGTATTTACATTATTGGTGGTTTGGCCGAAGCATGTTTTGGCCAATTAAATTGAGTTATTTTGTGCCATCCTAATTGTAAGTTAGACAGGTGGTTTGTGCATGAAACATTTAATTTTCTCAGGCTCTGACTGACTTCAGATGATACTGTAGATATTAAACTATGCAAAGATAAAAGGTGATGTAAGGGAAAATGATGGATGAACTCATGGTTGAACTGAATGTCCACATCACAGATCTGAATGGACTGAGGTGCTGTGAGGATGGATGAGAAAAAATACACAAGAGTGATGAAATCCTGTTTTGTGTGCCACCATTCCAGCCTGGATTTTACTCTTTCCTTTTGGTGTTAACCAAACACAGTGTTGCCATTACTCCTGATAAGTCTGCATTGTCAGGAAGGTACAAAAAGTATTTTTCTCATTTTTTATATGCCCAAGGCATTTGTCCCCATAAACAGAAAGCAACTCTTCTTTTTTCTTTTTATATGAATAATGCCTAATGGTTTCAGTAATGGATAACTTATTATCAATCGACCTGATTCTCTTGCACACTTCCTAACTTGTAAATCACTTTTAATCAGAAATAAATACACAGTTGTGAGTGGAATGGTCTCACTGTATTACAGAAAGAGTTGTTAAATCCCACGGGGTGTGTGTATGCTTGTGTGTGTTTGGTTTAGTGTTGGGGGTTTTTTTTATCTTTTTTGCTGAGTTTGCTGGCAGCTGGTCTCTGAGGAAAGAAAGTATATTTACAGTGCAAAAGCATTTTCTGTTTTTCACTTCTGGATTATGCTAGAACTATGAAACTGTAAGAGATTTTATGGTATTTTTAACAGACAAGATAAGGAAGAGAATGAATTGATAGAATAGAGCATACAGAGGCAGAAGGTGGTGAAGTTTAAAATAAAGTTTGAGCAAATTGCTTTTTTTTCTGGTATTGAAAATCACCTGATAAAACATTGCTTCATTGCATAGATGCACTAATGTTTTCTGGTTTTAATTGTTACACCACATACTCTTAGGCAATTTCATAGAGCGTATTCTCTAAGTTGGCTCATGAAAATAACTTTCACAGTCCATTTGTTTAGATGCTGCAATGTGCTAGAATGGAACCCGACCACCTCTGTAAGGGATGCTTATTGCCAAAATCTATCATTTATTCCAGCAAAACGTGGAGAGTGGTTTATTTCTTTGCCAGGCTCATTATACTGGGCAGTTTCTGGGTTTAGATCTAGACTTTTCTTCCCCACAAAGACCTCCAAAGAGCCCCATTATTGATCATGGCATTTTACCAGTGTTATAGATGGTGATTTATGAAGTACAAGTCTGAAGTTATCTATTATATGATCTTAAATACATTTGCATGTTATCCTGCTCCTCTAACATACATTATCTGCCTCTTCATAGTTTTTTTTTGAACTGCAGAGATCAGGCATCCTGCCCCTTTCCTCACACCCAAGTCAAGGACCAACTAGGGCCAGGAGGCACCTTGTGAGTTGTCCTAGCTTGCTGTTAACCAGAGATAGTAAACACTAGGAACTGTTGGGAAAGTCTCACCATCATACTTCTTTGTATGTAAGATGAAATTAGCATCTCGTACTTCTGCCTCATTTTTTTAAATCTATCCTTCTCTAAGCCAAGTGGCAATGTTCTCCAGTTAATCAAGGAAAGATCTACTTCAACACACAATCATTTTCCTGGCAAAGAGCATTTTTCTCTTTGTGTTGCTTTTGCGACATCTGATCCCTTTGAATAAAGAAGGCTGGTTACTGGCTATGGTGGAGAGTTGTCAGAGCATCCAAACAAGGCTTTTATAAAAGCAAGGCACTAGTAGGTTCAAGATAGTGCCAAAAAGGAGAAAGTGAAAAGCAGTTTAGCAATAGAAGCAGCATTCTGGGTCAAATGAGCTTTGCAGAGGTCAAAGAGGGGTTTTCAGTCATTGAGGAAAAAATTGCGGGAAAGAAATGGGTTTAATAAAGTCCAATATGTTAATTTTCCCCTGTCTGAAAATCTGTGTTGCATTAGTTAGAAATTTTTCTTTGCTTCTTTGGCAGGTGGTAAAAATAAAGGTCTGAAATGACAGAGGGTAGCAGACATTTACCCAAAGTGGGAGTTTCCTCTGGATCTTTTAAGAGACAGCAGACAGTCTTACCTAGTATTGTTTTGGGAGAAAGACTATAATTTCCAGCATTGGTTTGAAAGTGAAGCCAAACATCAGTGCATGGGCCTTCCCAGTCTCTTGTACATGGAAAAAAACAATGGAGGGACTGGAATGCTCTTCAGTTCCTGCTCCCTGGCATGATCCTATCTTTTATTGCCTTTTGTTTAGGAGACACTGTTGCCAAAAATGCTTTTATAAAAGTTACAATACTTTCATGTTGTGATATCAACTAACAGCAAACAGGTTTAACCTCGAGGGAAATGCTTAACTACCTCAGATATGTCAGGCAGCTTAACTGAGTCCACATTGCATTTATTTTTCAACTGTAGGAGAGTCAATCTAGGTAGCTAGCTGTGGTTAGCTTGGGATTGGCTGTGGAAATGCTGAAGATTCACAGGATGTATCTAATAACACACCATGTGTACCTTTCTGATATGTCTGGTGAGACACGTCCTTTGTGAGGCTTTTCATTCATGTCATTAGCTAGCGTGTAAAGGAATGGATTTACTTCTGTTGGCAGGTTTTGTGCAGTAAGTGGCTGCAATTAAAGAACCTGTTGGAAAACATGAGTGTGGTGCATAAGACTAGGAAGGAGACTGAAAATATCTCATTATGTGAGAACTGGGAATCACATGCAAGACTCTTTGAGTCAGCAATGTGCCCTTATTGTGATGAAGCACTAACCACAGACTGGGTTGCACTAGCAAGAGTATAGCCAGCAGATCAAAGAAAATTATCTCCCTTTATTTGCCTCCCCTTTACTTGTCTGTCATGAAGCCACATCTATGTCCATATTCCAAAAAGTGATTCAGTTTTGAATTCTGTGGAACAAGATACTGATAAAGGCAGCAGTCTGGCAGAAGGCAGCAAAGATGTACATGAAGATGATGAGGCAACAGGGCTTGTTGAGCTTGCAGAAGCCAAGGGTAAGGAGAATTTGAATGATGTCCTGCATCTGAAGGAGAAGGAGGAGTGGACCAGACTCTTCTCTGAGATTCACTGCAAAAGTGTAAGACTGCCAACAGTGACGAGCTGCAGCTGGAGAATTTTCAATTTGTAATTTTAAAAATGTTCTTTATGGGGAGAAGCATTTAACATTGCCTAGGGATTAATTTCTCATAGGGGCTGTGGAGTCTTAGTGCTTGGAGGTTTGCAAAACTCAGCTGCTCAAGGTCCTGAGCAATGTCATCTAAGATAGAAGTTAGCCTTGCTTTGAGGAAGACATTGAACCAGGTGACCTCTAGAGGTTCTTTTCAAATCATATTATTCTGTGGTTCTTTGGACTACATGAGATGAGCCAACATTAAGCTGCTCTACATCCTCATTTTGGAGAAGTATTGGAGTTTCAGAGCATGGCTCCTCACCGCAGCATTTCCTCACCTCATCTCCAGTTTCTGCAAGGCAGCTATAGGAACTGGGAGAGAAGGTCTGCCTTGGAGCTGGATCCATTCCCCCACTCCCCCCCATGCTATTGTTATATATAACAGCGGTCATTTACTTGCTCTTTGTTTCTTTAAATTTTTTTTTTTTTTTTTAAGTATACACATAGGGTCAAATGTTTTAGGAAGTATATTGGATTAAAACAGTCTTAATTGCTATAAACAGAGACGTCCACCCATTCTGTCCTGTGCTTTAATTGCTCACTGAATGTTTTTTAACACCTATCTCTACATAAAAGCATTTAGATTGCCAAGCAAAATAAATAAAATTTAACCAGAACAAATTGTACCTTGTGAAAACTCTAATCCTGTGTTGTCCATTTTCATCATGTCTGTTAATCATTGCCATAATAAATGTTCTCTTTTCCCTTTTCTTACGCTAGCCTTCTTCAAAGTGTATGAAAAAAATGTACATTGGTCTTTCATGGTCATCTAACTTTTTCACTGCTGATACAAATAATTAGAGCAGTGCTCCTTTCTCTTTCTAGAAGTTTTAAGTACTGTCATTGAAGTAATGATGTTGTAATTTGGGGTTCATTATAAGAATTAATATTCTTTAACATCATGAAGTTTGTAATATTTTTACAACTTCATTGTAATAGGCCATTTGAACTACAGCAAAGCAATTTTCGTCCATGAAAAGAAAGTTTTTTGGCAGTGGAACGAGTGATGAAAGCAATTGGAAAATAATTGCCAGCTTCTTAGCAAGAACTTAGAGGAATTAGAGAAACTATGCATCTCTAGAACCATTTCAGGTTATTCAGCACATAGAGGTTAAATCAGCTTTTACCTCTTCAAAAATGCTTTTGGATATGCTGTTTCTGTCATTATTGAGTGTGACAGTAAACCACCAGCAGTGATGTAAAACCAGAAAGTCACAACACTTAGCAAACAGTTATATTTTGACAGAGCTTATGTCCTGTGCCCGTTAGACTCAGAGGGAGTGACGACTTGGGCTTTGGTGATTGATTTTGTACATCTGTGTAGGAAATTGTCTTTTGAACACTCATTCAAAGTCACTGGTGGTTATTTCCATAGTAGTAATCAAAGTGAGTGATTTAGCCATAGTAGTCTTCAGCTCTCAAATTTTCATTTCTGAAAGTGCTGGTTAGTATTTAAACCAAGTGAGGTTTATCCATCTCCCCATCATTGGCATTGGTATGAGGAATGTGTAATATATGTGATATCAAACTGCACAAGTGCAGATATGACTCCTCTAAACTTGGAGTGCAGTGTTTTCCTAATTACTTACAGCCTATTGAGATTAAAGCGACAAGTTCTCTTTTGTGTTTAACAAGAAGCTCACATTCTTTACTGATGAGCTACTCTCCTTTTTCCCTCTTGATGATCATGAGCAACATTCTTGCAAACAGACAGTCCCAGTCTAGTCTGCCCTGTCCCAGTCCCCATCCCATCCCTCTGTCTGTTCCCCCTGCCGCAGGAAAGCCTTTGTAACTTGTTGTTGACCTAATTGTGCAGCGACAGTGCTGCTGCTGCTAAGCAGGGATGATCTCTGGTATGACACTCGCAGTGTGCAGCCTGGAGCAGGATGTAGGTAAGTGGCAGTGCAGGGCATTGAGGGACACTCCAATTTCACTTGTGAGTGAGATCTCCCACAGAGATTTCAGTGTGACTTGGAGACTGCAGCCCAAGTTCTGCACCCCTTTCAATATCACACCCCACCTGAAAACTGTGAGCAGTGTTATTTATTAATTTAAAAAAGGTCTTGGCATTGTTGTCTCTTGGGAAACGCAGACAGTCTCTGAGGTACAGCAGTGTTTCACTAATACAGTATCTGTGGCAATTGATATTTGTTTGTCCAGTCATTAAGTACTTTGTGAATATTTTGTCTTATCCTGGATATGTCTACATGAGGTCTTGAAGATCAGAGACAATATTGGAATCTTCTTGCTGTCATAACAGAGAGAAGCACATGTTATTTTTCTTTATTCAGCTAATAAATAACCTGAGTAGCTGCCATCATTGTGATCACTGCTTAGTGTGTGGTGATTTTCTGGATACTCACTACTTCTGAGAAAAATACACAAAAATCACAAGGCAGAATCTTGTGTGCTACTACACACTAACCAGTTCTCTGTGTCGAATTAGAAAGTCTTAAAAGGTATTTTCTGACTCCTGGAGTCAAGACCATTCAGTAAAGTTGAGGTAGGTTTTTTTCATGTCATGTATCGTTACACAGTAATGCCCATCCGTCTTCAGTTTGCACCAGCGAAGACTTAATCAAGCATGTAGAAGGAAGAATAGATTCTTGCTTAATCCATCCAAGGATGGCTCAACTTTGAAACAGGGATGTTTTAGTGCTGCTCTTAGCTGAGACAAGGTTGTTAACATGACATGGAACCATAGCAGTCATGCTTTATGTGTGTGCTTTCATGTTCAGACAAGTAGAAGTGGCAATCAAAACGGTTTACCTCATCCAACAACTCTGTTCAGCACCATGCGTTAGCTGTGTTAAAAATTAATGGATCTTCTCGGTGAAGATAAAAGATTAGCAAAGTGCTTTGTCAAACTGATAGACATAAAGAAAGGGAGACATTTTGATTTTGCCTCAGCACGGGGAATGTAATTGTTGAATAGAAAGATGTCTTTATGTAATTCTGTGCTTTGAGATAAAACTGCTGTTGAAGGAGGAGGTTCTTATGCTGGATTGGAAAATTCAGCTGCCAAGATCTAGGTGTAATAGATAGGGATTGATTCACACATGGACCCTGATAATAAGAGAATTGTTTTTCATTTTGTTTGTCAATATGTGGGAAGAATGTGCTGAGGGATGGAGATCCTGCCATAGGTTAGCTTGTTGAATCACATCAGGGAGAGACTTGAGTGTTTTTACTGCAGTGGGCAAGTAGGACTGTGTGACCAAAAGGATCTAAATCCTGAAGCAGAAAGATGCAGAAGATAGTTACAGGCAGGCAAGAAGAGGGTGGGGAAATGAGAGAGACAGCTAGGGAAGAAAAAGCTGCCATCCTTATGTCAGGATCTGGAAGTGGGTACTGTAGGGTTGAGGTCATTTTTGACATCCTAGTGACAACAGATGTGGCCTGTGTTCTACAGAGGTCTCTTTCCATTGAGATATACTGCATTGTGCATTACTTCAAAACCTTTCTGTATGCTTCCAGTCTTCAACTTCCACTCTTTAAACTGATTTCTTTGCTATCTTACTTTGTTTTGGTTTTAACATATTGTAGCTTTTACTAATGCTTTGCTGGTGGGTTGTTACTGTGATTTTTTTGTTTGTTGAAAACCAAGCAGGCCATATACTCTTACTTGGGTTTTTTACTGTCTGTTTTTGTAGGGTTTTATTATTTGATGCTTAATGTTAAATTAATATTTTCCTTCATGTTGGTGTTTTCCTGAATGGAGTTCTGTCATGAGCATACTGCAGTCCGTTCAGTGACATGTACTTGGTTCCTATAGTTGACATTTTTTGATGGAATTATGTCAGGTTAAATCTGGAACCTAGAGTTAATGTTACAGAAAATAAGGTCAAAGAAATCAAGTAATGTTACTTCCAAAGGCACAATTCAGTTATGTGATCATCTTCTGTCATTAATATCAATGCTTAACAGCACTTACAACTTTAATCATTATTTGTTACCCTCTGAATTTTATTACTTCTGCTGTCAGAAATCAATTTCAGAACTTAATGGCATCTTGTAACCTCAGTCAAGGAGAATGTTGGTTTGATTTTTATTTTAGTTTTACTCACAGCATCACTGCTAAGTTACACCCTTACAAAATTACTTCTATGACATTTTTGACAAAGTTGTTTTCAGTTCTCTGGCTTAAAGAAAATACTTCTGTGTGTACAACATAATACAGAAAGTTTATCTGTGGTGATCGTTTTTATTGAGTTGTAGCTTCCTGTATGCTTCAAAAAGTTATAGATTCTGACCCTAAAAAAAGAGTCAAGTGTATGTTTAATCTTAGTCATGCTTGTAGGCCTGGGACTTCACATATAATTAACATCCACCACAAGTTTCTGCAGGATCAGACCATAAACTATTAATCTTTCTTTTGCTTGCTGAGGTTGAAGAATAGAATGCAATACACTTATAATTTGAAATTAAAATTTAGATTAGTTTTTATTGATTCATTTTGATCAAAAGACGTGTGTTGGACTTTAGTCACTCAATAATTTCAATCATTGAAATTACTGACCAGTCGGGAGTTCCCCTGTAATGGCATAATTGCAGGTTGGAGTCTGGAGATGTTATTTCTTAAGGGAAATAACAAAATTGTCCCAAGTAGTAGCTCATAGGAACCAAAATAAAACAGAGTATTAAAAATTGTTCTATGTCTAATCTTGTCTCAAAATTTGCAACTTCTACTAGATGTAAAAGGCATATCCTTTGATCTTCTTCATAGATAACTAAACATTGGAAAAGGTTCTCCTTTAAGCATGGTATTGTCTACTTTTCTGGACACTTACTAGTAGATTTTGTATGCTTTGAATAAGAGATGATTGTTATTCTCTCAACACATAGAAACTGAAGGGTGGTGGTAAAATGTGGTAACATCCACTGGGCCAGCAGTAGATCTAGTTTACCAGTTCAATGTCCTGACTGGGAAACACTGCCCATTTTCACCTGCATATAGACTTCTTATTGGAAATGTCATGATCTCTTTGGCAGCATAGAAGAGGAATGATGAGATTATGTTGTCAGAAGCAATAACAGGAGTGATTTCTTGCACCAAATCATTCCAAATTTGATCATATTCCCAAAAAAAAAACCTGTCCTGGAAAGTTGTTTCTTCATAGAAGTAAGGAAACTGATTTACTATGAAAGTTAAAAAAACTAAACTCTGCAGGACAGGTGTAGCAAACCACCTTTCTAAAAACAAAGACAGCAACATGTCACTTTCCAAATAATCTTTATCCTATATAGAAATACTGAGCTCCATTCTACTATATCTTGTGTATTTCATGTGTTTTTTCCAATTACAAAGGAATAGCTTTCTGCGTCTGATTTATGTACTGATGACTTTGAGCTAACTTTCCTTGCTATATTTCATTTAGAGAGCCTGCTGCCTGCATGTGATAATGTTTATGTAGTGGATGACACAGTTCTGGAGCTATCAGAGGTGGAGGAAACAGCATCAGAAAGCAGCTGTTTTGCATCTGAGGACACCACAGAAGACTCGGGTGTTGTGAGCTCCCCATCTGACATTGTATCTTTGGATTCCCAAAATGACAGTATGAAGCTGAGAGACATCAAGCTGCTCAATGGCTACATGGACTCAGCAGAGGTGGATGTGATGTGTGGCACAGAG
Source organism: Corythornis vintsioides (assembly GCA_025447755.1). Taxonomy (NCBI): domain Eukaryota; kingdom Metazoa; phylum Chordata; class Aves; order Coraciiformes; family Alcedinidae; genus Corythornis; species Corythornis vintsioides. Next base: position 24,722 of record JAOEGS010021260.1, on the reverse strand, counting down.
ACATGTCGGGTAAAGAACGCCTGGTGTGATAGCATGGACTCTGACAGTGCTCCACAGAGGTAAAAATGTATTTGCAGCCAGCTCTTGGAAAATATCTTGCATGTCCTTCTTGTAGGGAATCATGTAAGAAAACCAACTTCTACTTTCTTCTGCTCTTTCATAAACCAGTACCAATGCCAAGTGGCTCCTCCCAGTGAAAAGCTCACTGCCAAATCCCCTCCAGTGACATACTTGTAGCAACAGGCAAAGGTCACTTTTCTGTTTGAACTTGTAGTTATATTTCTTGCAAAAGACCACTGCCCTGCAGAGTTGATTTCTCCGAGAAGTCTGAAATAATTTTGTTAAAAGTTTGGTTTATTTTCTAGTTCTGATAGCATATGAAGTGCTTAAATGTTACTATTATTATCTAGAAAAATTACATGCAAATCATAAAATGGAAAAATTCATAAAATGGAAAGACTCAAGCCACTGAAAGCCAGGAGGAAAATGATTGTGTTCGGCGATCTTTGGAGATTGATTCGTGTGTGTGTGCATGCATGTATATGTTCACCTAATGCTAACCTCCACTGGAGTTTTACCTTGGGCTTTTTTTTTTTCCAGCATATTTCCTTCCTTTTTTTTCTTCTTTTTTTTTTTTTTTTTCATAAACAAACATTTTACTGCAGTTTTTGCAAGAAAATACAAGAACCTGGAACTTAACTAGAAACTGCCTTCGAGCACAAGTGACTCTGACACTGTTTGTTTGCCAAAACTCACATAGTTGGTGGCAGAGCTGCAAAGGGAACCTTAAATTTATAGGACTTTGCAAATACAAACTGGCCAAATAGGAAGCTGTGCCTCCAGCAAGGAGGGTGGCCTGGTAATACTGACAGGGATCCGCTCTGTGTGATGCTGCGAAGTCATGGGACAGGGGCCAGAAATTCCTCTGAATTCTCAGTTGACACAAAGTCTGTGCTTTCTGGTCTCTATTCAGCTGCTAATCTGTAGCCCCTTCATAAGTGTGTGTATCATGACCTAGTTATTTCCTTCTACATATTTCTGAGGGAGAACTTCATCTTGGATCATGCAGTGGGTGATAAATTAGGAATACATTAGGTCCAAGTGAGTATTTAACCTATTGGAATAACCTCGGGGCTTTTCTTTATCCATCAATATCAATGGGGAAAAGGTCAAACCCCACTTAGATATTTGCTCAACAATACATTTGTCTCGTGAGCTGCCCTTTTCAGTTGCTTGGATTCTGATGCAGTCTCTATTTGAGGATTAGATAGGCTAGTATAGTAACTGTAATTAACATTCCAGACCTGATCCAAAAAAGCAACCTATTAATTTCAGTAGACTTAGACTGGGCCTTGTAAGATAACTAAGCAATCCCAGCTTTCCTCAAAATGCAGGTTCTAAACTGGTTAGGGAAACACACATGCCTGTTCATGGGGGCTGAGGTGGGGTGGGTGGAAAAGTTACCATAATTTTAAGTGAAGACATCAAAGCCCTGTAAGAACAATATCAATCAGATAAAAATATTTTGTCTTTTTTCTGGGTTTTCAGTCAAATAAAAGACTGACCACAGTTCATTAAGTGACACACTTCCTCTTGGAACTCAGTAATCTCTCCATCCTTCACTTAGCCAAAGATACAGACCATGCTTTTGACAGGAAGGATTGGACCAGATGATCCTTGATGAAAATGATCCCTTCTCACCTGGTATTCAGTGATTCTATGATACATGTTCCATATGTAGTAGTGAGATTTACCTTTGCCACACAAAAAATTTAATAGTTGGAATGAACAAACTTAGAAGAGTCAAGGGAACATTTCATTAGATGCCCATCAGGACTGCTGCTTGTGGGTCTTGCTGGGCCAAAAGAGCAGGAGCTGGAAGGTTAGTGTGGTGTACTGCCCATCAGAAGCAGGGAGGTGATTACTCCCCATTGCTCAGTTACTGTGAGGCCAGTACTGTGTCAGGCTTGGGCCCTCAATTCAAGAGAGAGACAGGCAAACTGGAGAGGGTCCAGAGGAGAGCCACTGAGAGGACTGGGACACTGGAACACACAAAAAGTGAGGGGAAGAGGAGGCAACTGGGTTGCTCACCTTGCAAAAGCAAAGTGGGTAAGGAGCCTGATTGCAATCTTTCCCTAAACAAAAGGAGATGTATGAAGCTTCTCAGGGATACATAGTGAAAGGACAAGAGGCAACCCTTACCAGCTGCTGTAAAGGAAGTAAGAACTGAATATAAGGAGGTAATTCTCCAAAGCAGGAATGGTATATCAGTGGAAGAGATTGCCCAGAGAGTCTGAGGAATCTCCATGCCTGGAAGTTCTCAGAACTCAGCAGGCAAAGATTTGGACAGCCTAGTCTGGCTTTTCTGTGATTTTATCATGCTAAATAGTCTTTATAGATCCATTATTTATAGAAGAGTGAGTTTAGACTGAAATAGGTGACAGTTACTGTTGTGTGCAGTTATTTTTCATAAATTCTATTTGCATAATAGACTCTGCACCAGCAAAATTGTTTCAGATCGACTTTAGGGTATAGCAGAATCTTAACATTTGTGATTTACTTTAATTTTATATCAACAACCACTTAGATTGTCACAATAGCAATGCTGATAGTAACATCTTCTAAACTTTTATGCTCTGAATGTAGCACTAACATTTGAAGGTAAATCCAATTCCATTCCTAACCTATGTTAACAAACAAACCAGCTTTGAAAATTGTGCTCATCTAAATCCTTTTGAGGTCAACTTGCTAAGTTTTCAAAAGCCACTTCCTAAGGGTAGAGGGAAGGAGAAAAATAAGGAGGCTTTTTAAACCTTTTTGTATTAAATTCTTGTTTGAGTAGGATGTAAATCAATCCTGAGTACAATTTTGAGTACAGCCCAATCTGGAGAACGTGATTTTCACCTCCTATCAGAGCAGCTGCCACCCCAATAACAAAATTTGTCAGGAGCTCTGAGATTGTGTAGAGTTCTTGTGATGAACAGGCTGCTTTCAGGACCAAACCAGCCTTCTAAAATCTCAGGCAAGTCAAAGTGCAGTTCATGTGGAAAGTTGATATTGTTATAAATACTTTTCATAAGCTACAAAAAACTTAATGGAAAATTTTACATGGAATTTCTTCATTCCATCTTTTGGTTGATGTACAAAGATCTACCTCAGTTTTTAAGGGAAGATAAGAACAAAGAAATTGGGAGAACTTGTCACTACTGTAAAGAAGCAGAGGTTAGCAGCAGTGACTCAGAGTCCTCCTTGAGTCTGAGCTTCAATGAAGCCAAAAATGTTATTTAGTGACTATTTTTTCTGAGGCTTAAGGAAAAAATGGTTAATAAGAATAATGGAAATATTGTCATTTAAAATGGTAAAGCTGACTAAAACTTGGGCTTTTCACCCAGTAAACTAATTCCTAAGATTTCCTAAGAATTTACAATATTTTGTATTCTGTGTGCTGTGAAAACTACCCTTAATATGAAAGCAAATTGTATCTGAATTGTGAAAAGATATAAAGGAAGTCCAAGTGGTATTTTTCACATCACTGTAAAGAACGGCAATGAAGAGCAGAATCAAGTCTTACCTAGGTTTGGTTCTTAGGCTTAGCCTGTGCTCCTAGAGGTCAGTGGTATTTTGCCATGATGCTTATTTTGGTTAATTGTATGTTTAGTTCTAAACTCATTTTTCTTAGAGTTTATGGAATTGTTTACTGGTTGGCCTGGTCTCTGTGTAGCTGAAATGCCTGATAGCATTACAGTGTCACAGCAGGGACTGCACCTCATTTGCTGCTGCAGACAAGGAAAGTTGTGAGTGTTTAAGGGTCCATCCTTCCTCATGCAGTAGGTTTGTCTGCACATAGTGGCATGATGGTACAGGCAGGTCAGAAACGGAACATGCCGTGGGCTTTGCACACACAGAAGTGACAACCACAGCAGAGCTCAGATCTCGTGCTTCCCAGAGAACAGAAACAGATGTTTCTGTCTCCAGATCCCAGGGTTTCCAGGCTGGAGTCTTCCCTCTGTGGTTTTGTTTTCCATTACATGGGAGGAACTTGCAAGTGCATTCTGGTTTGTTTTCATTTGAGATTCTTGTTCAAGTGATCTTAATCCAAATACACATTAATTAGCATGTAGAATGTCAAATCAAATGCCAAAACACTCTAATTTTACCCTTGTCTCTGCCTATAACCTGTTAAACCATCTTTGTGTCTCCGCCTCTGACATCCCCTTCAACCACTGACATTTTTAATGGTAAAAACTGTTCCAGAGCTCTCATATCTCGCAATATGTTTGTACAGTGCCTGGTGGAGCAGAATCCAAGACCAGTGCCAAGAGCTAACCCCATATAAATAATTGACTACATGCAGTATTTGGCTGTGAATGTTTTAATATTAACTGCTGACTCCAAACACTGTAGTACATAGTTCTCTTTCTTCATAGCCTTCCTTATGGTTGATTTCATTGTATTATGTATCTGTTCACCAAATTTTAATATATAGTGTTAAATGAGTAACAAGAAAACCACAGAGAAGCTGAAATGTTGCTTATGTAGCAGTAAGTACATCTCATGATCTCACAGTGTTGCAACTCTGTCCTCCCATACCCCCTCCTTTCCCATCCCTTGTGTGGTGTCATCACGCAAGCTCCTAGGGGCAGGGATCAGACAATTTTATATGCCTATAAAGCATCATGCACACCTACTGTCTGGAGCTTTATAAATAATTGCACATGAAAAATTATGTTAAAATAATATTATTAGGGATGCTAGGTCACATGCTCAAAGTTAGGTAACATTAATACTAAGGTTGTCTTTGCAACCTTAGATTCCCCCCTTTAACCTTAATTATCCCTCTTTTGTGCAATATGATAAAGACTCTAGTTAAAGTGTTTGTACTCATTTTTGGTTTATTTTCTTTGTGAGTTTCAGAGCTCAATTAATAAAGCAAGTATGCCATTGTTCACCCTCAGTTCACATTCTCTTCTGGAGACAGAACTAATTTAATTTCCTTTTGCACCTTTTATCTTACTCATCATGCTAGTATCCATGTGCCATGCAAACTTCAATTTATTTTTCTGCACAGTACTCATGTGAGATGAAAAGGTGACATTATTCTACATTAGAGAAGGAGAGCTGATGCAATAGTGACCAGTTAGGCCACAGGACACTTTGGGTTTTTTTTTTTAGACACTCGAGCATTAAGTAGCATCTCATGTAATGCAGCTCGTTTTTTTCCTCCAAACTTAGAAAACATTTAACCATTTTGGAGGAAGTAAAATAATAGAATAATCATGTGTATGATGTAAATTGTGGCATTTGGACTGCCACCTACAAAGATGTACAGTTTCTCAAAGTTCTAAGTATTGAAATGAGGGTTTTAAAAGGAGTATTGAGTGAGTCGGTCCACCAGCCTCTCTCAGAGCAGGAAAAAGATATTAAAATACAAACCTTTTTTTTCTTTGGGGCTTTGGTTTTTGTTGGTTTTATTGGGGTTTTTTTTGGTTGTTTTTTTTTCATTTTGAAAAGGTTTTAAATGTATTAAAGTACTTTAAAAATAGAAGGGTTTTTTTTTAAATATAAAGGGAACTTGGCAGTTATAAAGCTAAATAAAGACAGGCTTGTTTGGAAGAAAAATATAAAATACCTTCCAAAGGTCTGAAAGAGATTTTCCCCTCCCTTGAGTTTCTGTTTCGGTAGCCATGAGAGGAGAATATTTTTTCACGTACAGCTAGTGGAGGGCATAGGGTGGGGGTGGGGGAACCCTCCTGATATCGGTTCATGCTGTGGGTCTGGACAGGGATAATCCCATTTCCTCCCTTTCTCTTGGAAGCATTTGTTACTTTGGCACTGGTTGGGGTAGTTGAAGCTACCAGAAGAAGAGTCCTCTTCATTACCAACCTGAGAAATACTCATAGTCTGCTACAAAACTGTGTTAGGGTTTTGATGAGTTAGTTTAAAGCAAAAGCTCGAAAGGATAGGGGTGGGTGAACTTGTTCTGCTTAATTTTCAAGCCCATTCAAATTCAAATGTTACAAGGTTTTGTATTCCACTTGGGAAGGACTGGAGGGATAGAGAAGTCGGTAGCTAGAGAGAACTCGGCAATGAAGCTGGTCAGAGGAAAGAAAAATGAAATAGTGAGTGGCAGAAGGGCAGGCAAGAAGAAGTATTATACATACTTCTCTGTGCCCTAACATGTTGTATACAATTATATGTCACTTGTCACTCTGAGATATATGGGAAAAATTAATCATCTTTATAGGTTAGGTTTTATTTTAGCTGGGTAGGTACATGGTTTGCTTTTATGAAAACAGAAATGTAGTCTTAAGGGGGAGGAAGACAGAGAAAGGGTTAAAAGAACAAGGAGAACTTCAGGGATGAAAAATTACTTAATTAAGACCCAGATGTCTGACAGATTTGCAAGCCTCTGCTTCATACATAGTTTTGCTAATTTCCTTACTTATCTCTGGCTTTCCCTTTCCCCTTGTTACAGAAGACTCTTTGTATTTGGATGCTCTCATGCACTGTTTTGCTGGCAGATTTTCATAGAGGGAAGATACTAATGATATTATGGAGAAATACCATATACAGAGCAAGAATCCAGATTAAGACTTTCTGTTAAACTTGTGCTTTGGAAAAATGCCTTATACTTTGGACCTGCAGAATACTTTACACATTAGGAAGAAGTTTGGGTTGCTAAAGGTGTAGTGCTGGCTTCCAGGAGAGAAAGGCTCTGGTCCTTGCTCTGTTTCTTATTTTTCTATGTAAACCAAGAGAAGTTATTAAACCTCACTGCGCCATCTCTTAACTTGCCATGTTACACTGCACAGGTGATGTGGCTGTATTAGGATTTAAATCATGCTAGTTCACTTTCCTGCCTATTTCTGGCAGTGCTGTCTGCCCGCAGGCTTTCCTGTAGAGAAGCTGTTGCTGGAGGCCCGTGCAAGGAGGGGGGAGCAGGGCACGCTTCCAGATGTATAGAAACTACAGGCTGCTGCTTATGCAGCAGGACCCTGAAACCAGTATATGTCAGGGGACTCTGGAAGCTTAAATGTTACTGGTATGTAACAAGATTAGCGATTTCTAGCATTGAAACACAAAATGATACTAAGAAAAACTATTTTCCTTTGCTTTCTGTTTAGATTTTTGGCCAGTGACCATGGAGGAGGACTGTAAAAGGACCATAAATCCAGATACTGATTAAAAACTACTTCATTTTTCTCCTCATCTATATTTGCAAGTTCTTATTTTCAATTCGGTGGTGTTCATGTGTAAAGGCACTACTGGTTCTGTGTGTTCTAGGGTTTGGATATAGTGTAAGTCAATCTCTGATGATTTTTATTCATCACATATATAAATCCAGTGTAAAGACCTTTATGAGTTTGATTCAGTCCCACAGAATTAGAAACAGAACACAAAAAAATTGGAATAGAAATTATGCCTGTACCTTGCTTTCAAAAAGCATGTACAGCTTTTTGGTTTTTAATCGGTTATTGAAGATCATGAAAAGCAAAGTTATGTGGCATTCAGCAGAATACAACCATGTGCTTGGTCCTTTTCCTAATTGCCTGCCACTTTCAAAAATCTTGCATCAAAAGCAAGTGATGACTTTGCCATCTAACCAGGCCTGAGTTGGTTGGTCAGGCTGCAGATTTCACATTTTAACAGGCTCTCGTAATTCAAACACTAAATCTTTATGCTCAAGTTCACAAGAGGCAGCAGAAATGGAAAATATCACTGGTCTGGTCATCGCTTAGATGACCAGAAAGTCCACCACTTCTAGCTGCTCTCCTGCTGATATTGGAGAAATTTCTTGGAAGAAATTAGGAAAAAAACCCCCAAAAGAACCAAAACAAACAAACAAACAAAAAAGCCAAACAAAAAAACCCCCCACAAAACAAAACAAAAAGTCATCTAGCCTAAAAATTGAAAAGAATGGAAAAATGGCCCCTAAAATTTTGTAAACTATTGGTCTGTCTGGAAAATAGTTATGTCTGTACTTTGACAACTTAAAATTGTTCATCATAATTCTCTTAACACCCACCTTGATATATACCAAGGTAGAAGCATTTCTTTTTCCAGCATTTGTCTAAGAGAATAATATTGTAGATTCATTTTGAAGATAACAAATCTGGGTGCATGCAGATGGGTTAATGTAATTACCCAGTATCAGACCTAGAATTCTGACTGTCAGAATTGGAAAGGTGCCCATATGCTCCATAGCCCAGAATGAAGTAACTATATCAGCTTTCCATGTTGATCAGTCCCTCTTAGCTCCCCAAGACACATGTGAGAAGCCGAATGCTCTCAAGATCCATGGAACTTCCTCAGAGCAGTCACTAGGTCCCAGTGTGTGCTACTGCATGTTGTGCCTGTCTCAATTTGACTGTTACTTGCAGTGGTTCTGTCTTCTCTCTCTCCATCTAGGAACAGTTTCAAAGGAGCCATATTCTCAAACCTTTTAATACAGCAAATATAAAAATGAGTTGAGACTTACAGGTCATATTCTGTTAACCTGACAGAAGTCTCCTTCTGTTTTGTCCTGATGCACTACAGCAAGACATGGGTCTCCCGGTCTTCCATATTATGTCTACCAGCCTCAGACAGTTGTCTTTATTATGCTACACTATTTCAAATGGCACCAAGTGTCCAAGTGTAGGTAACTGAATCTCTTCCACAGTACCGTCTTTGCAGTTTATGTAGGTCTGCAGTGGATGTGATATTCTTTGACTTCAGCAAGGCTTTTGATACTGTATCCCATGGGATTCTCATAGCCAAGCTTAAGAAGTGTGGATTTAGTCACGGTGTAATAAGGTGGATTGGGAAGTGGCTAAAGGACAGATCTCAGAGAGTTGTGGTCAGTGGAGAAGAGTCTGGCTGGAGGCCTAGGACTAGTGGAGTTCCCCAGGGGTCAGTGCTGGGTCCAATATTATTCAATATATTCATCAATGACCTGGATGAGGGGATAGAGAGCACCCT
>JAOEGS010021260.1:0-15661 GCA_025447755.1 Corythornis vintsioides | reverse complement strand
GGCTGCCCAGGGGGGTTGTGGAGTCTCCATCTCTGGAGACACTTAAGACCCGCCTGGATCTGTTCCTGGGTGACTTGTTCCAGGTGACCCTGCTCAGGCAGGGGGGTTGGGCTAGATGATCTTCTAGGTCCCTTTAATCCCTAACATTCTGTGAATCTGTGAATGTATGTAAACAGGTACAGTAAGCGTTGTGTCTTTACCTCTGGTGCTATACATGAGGTTCTCCAGAATGCCTGAGAGTAACCTCACTCAGAACTCCTGAGAGCTTTGGTGTCTAAAAGAGACCCAGCTCAGTTCTGTAATTTGCAAACCCACAGGTACAGCTGCTGGAAGTATAACAGAATGGTAGCTTCTATCATTGCAAATCCATTGTCTTGCCACTGGTTTGGTTTTCCTTTTCATGAAGCATTTCCAGCTAGGTTTATTAGGGAATTCTCTCTCTTTCTTAGAATGTCAACTGCCTCATGAATGTCCCTCTCCCATGGCACTAATTTGATTAAATACTGCTCTAAGTTTCATTTTAACTCCACCTGTGCAAATGACTGTTGAGGAGTAATTATGTGTTGTAGCCTGAGCTCAGTGGAACACTAAAGGCTGTAGTTTAGTAGTTGTCTTGCACAAATCTCTGCTTATCTACGTAAGTAATAAGTACACAGGCTTCCAGGAACTGTGCATAGTGCCACTTCAAGCTTCAGCTAAATGCTCACCAGTGCTGTATTTTTAGCACCTCACATTTTACCAGAAAGGCAGTGTAAAGGTTATCAAGTTCTTCTGTAAGTCAAAAAAAAAAAAAAAATTGTGTGAGAAAATACCACTGGTAATGTTTATCCGGCATGTAAAACGTGGTATCGGAATAAGTAATATTTTTATTGGATTGTGGCCAAAATAAAGCTGACGACAAAAGAAGTGTATAGGGTTAGAAGTAAAGAAAGATATGAAAAAAAAAACCAAACCCAAAAAAAAAATTAGAGGCCCTTTTGTCTTCCTTTCCCAAATGCTGTTCTGAGAAAGAGTCGTCTTAGGCATATTTATAACTCATGTGAGCTACTGGAAACTACCAGACCTTCACCTCACAAAACACGTATCACATTTTAAATTCCCAATGCTAAGATTTTTAAGAAAAGCCTTGTGATTAATCTCTGCCTTCTGACTTGCTTTGTAAGTGAGTTTGGAGATTAATTGAACAATAGCTCTTGTAGGAATTTGGAAATGCAAAAGAAAAGATCTGCTTTTTCTGAAGCTCCCTCTAAGATCAAATAAGAATCCTTTCATTTTCACTGCATTGTTCTCTTTCCATCAGAAAAATTCTGTGAATTGGGTATTATTATCCCAGTTGTGTAGATAAGGAGATTGAAGCAGAGATTGAGAAGCAAATTATGTATAGTCACTGCATAGGCACATAGAGATAATGAAAGAAACCTCTGCTGACTGTTGTGTCCATCAAGGAGAAGATAAATTTTGCTATAAGGAGTCATTCAAAATTCCCATTGATTGACATGAGAAAAGAGCTAGTCAGTGCAATGGACCTATGCTGCATGTTTGGAGCCCAGTCCTAAGCATGTTTTCCTAGAGAAATTGCCCATAAAATTCTCAAGCCAGTAGTTCCTGTTATTGCAGATTTTGGTTGTATTGTAAAATAGTCAGGATACAAAAGGATACAATCAGGTACCAAAATGGTGTTGAGCTGGCATGGCCTTCATGAAATTACTTCTTGTTTTCTGATAGATACAGGTTTGGACATTTTTCTTCCAAGGTTTTGGTAACAACTTCTTCCCAGTACCTTAGAGAAAGAGTCTCAACATGTGCCAGTAATTTGGTTCCAGCTGTGTACAACTATCTTGCAAGAGCAGCTCTGTAAAGAAGGCAGCAGTAGTTGCCTTCTATGCTGGATAGACTTGTTTGCAAATAAATAGTTTTCTAATGCACTCAGGGGAGAGCAAGTATGGTTGATTATTTTTTATAACATTTTCCACTGCAAAAACAGTATGAAATTCATTCCGTGCATTCTTCCTGCTGCCTTCAAGTTGAAAGTTCTGTTTGACAGTCTTCTCTTCTAATCCAGATGCTGCAGTAAGTTCAAATCTTCTTGTCAGATTGGTCAAATAAGTAATCTCATTGGTGTGTGTGTGTGTGTGTGTGTGTGCTTCAGGGTGCAGTAGGACTGCAGTCTTACAACACTAATTCTCTCTGCTGGAGACTTTCACTATTTGTGCCACTTTCCTCTTAGTCCATCAGAGGAAAAGTCAGTTCACCATGAATCTTGCAGTGTGGATATTGAGCCTGAGCATCATCTGTTTATATTGGCTTCTGGGGCTGTTCAGGACCAGACCTGTCAAAGCTCAGGTCAATGGCAAATGTTGGAAGAAACTGTATGCTAGTTACAGAGCACTGTGTCTCTTCCTTTGTATTTAAACAACCAATACAGACTTCTGTCTTAGATTCCAGTTTAGGAAACCAGTTAGGCACATATGTAGCCTTGCCAACTTGGATTCATCCCACCTCTGTGTTCAAATACACAAGGATGTGTACGTGCAAATAGGTCTGGAAGGCTTCCTTGCAGGTGTATTTTGCTGTTTTCATTGATCCCACATACATGAACTCATCTTTGTAAGTGCAAGATGCATGTAGAATAATTGGGCTCCAGGACTACTACAAAAGACATAAAGAAAGGAGATGTGAATGCTAAATAAATGAATAAAATTAAATACCTGATGCTTCAACATGTACTTTCAGTTGATTCTGGTATAAGCAAGAGAAAAATCAAACCATAAAATAGAAAAAAAAAAAGGAAGGTATTTTGTGAGATATAATTGAAATCAATGTCGGGAAACATACTTGTATTTTTTGTTCAGATTATTATCTTAAAAGGCAGCAGAATTATTTTTTTTTCCAGGTAATGTTTCATAAACTACCAAAGAAAAAAAAAAAAGAAAAAGAAAAAAAGAATCTGTTACTGTATCTGCGCGCTATTAAGGGATTGATCTTGAAAAAGGCAAATTTGCTTTATCTGACCAGAGTCAGTGTGGCTAGAATGGAATTTGGTGGTTTTTTTGGTAGGCTGATCATAATGACAAAACTTACATGCCGTGTCACAGACAACAATGTCTTAAATTCAGGTGAGGAACAGGTAACTAGAAGAAGCTAATTGCCCAGTGTGAAACAATGTAGATAGAAAAGCTGTTCTGGTGAAGATTTCACTTCCTAAGAAACCAAAGGTCTGTTGTATAACAGGTTGCCATGTGTGTTTTTTAAATTTTAGGGTGTTTTTTGTTGTGGATTTGTCTTATTTTCATCTTCCTTGTTTTGGTTTGTTGGTTTGGATTTTTTTTCATTTAATAAACCAAGACAACACTTGGCACTCATTCTGATTTCAGACTTGGTTTAGATCATTGTACAACTTCAATTAAAAAAAAAAAAGTAGATTTATTTTCTGGCAAAATCAGGCCCCTTGATACTTTCCATTAGAAAGAGCTCTCAAGGGATTAGATTCCCTTTCCTCCTTCCCTCCCTCTCCTCAGGATGAAGAGTGGTAGTCTTAAAGGTACTTAGCTGTTTTTATTTTTCATTATCATGCAATTTTTATTTAATTAAGGTGCAGATACTTTGGTACAGTGGGTGCACAGAATGGTTAGTGGTCTGCTTCTAAAATGGTATGGATATGGAAAACCTTTGCCTTCACATATACTGCTTTTCTGCAGCCCAGCTGAAATGCGTACTTCACAGGGAAGCCAGACAATTTCATTGTGACAGGCTTTATTAATCCTAATCTTTTGATCACCAACACACTGAGTATGCTCAGGCACCAGAGATCCTTCCTGGATGTGGATATGTCAGTATGGTGGTTCATGTCTCTAAGACTGCTTATTTTTCATACTTTGGGAAATGAGCTTCAGAACCCCAGTGAAGCCAAAGGGGCTGAAATGAGAATGTATTTCAGAGCAACAGCGCAAAACAAAAAAAGGAGGACACACAACCTTTTTCTCCTCTTTCATTTAGCAGGGGAGATGAAGGTATTACTTTGGCTAAGCATGAGAATGAGGATGTATTCATTGCTGCACAACTCCAGCAGACTTTGACTGGCTTGGATGAAGAGTTGGAAGGTAGGGAAGTATGTTACCTCTGAAGTACAAAAGAGACTGGCATAGCCAGGAGATGCAGAGTCACAGAGTACTTTGAGACATCTGCACATTTCTCACCAAGATCCCTGGGAACAACTCACAGTTCTGAGGCACAATGTGGTCCACCTAAAGTGGCTGCTCTCCCTGTGCTTCTGGAGCAGCCATTCTTTATAGACTCACAATGAATATTTTTCGAGCTGCTTATCAGATTGTCATTGTATTTTGGTGTCTGCTACCAAAGAAAGATGAGCAGCACTTTATGGGCACATTTTATGGGTGGTATTTTATATAATTTCATTTACTTCAATGAAACTAAATCAGTTGTGAATTCAGCTCTGTATTTTATACACAGTGCCTCTGTTTTGTGTTTTGTCATAATGAAGTGGAGAAGTAAGTTTTTGTACCAAATGCCTCCTCTGCATTAGCAGATGTATTTTAAGTTAAAAATTGAAAAACATTAAAAGAAACAGTGGGAAGAGATAAAATGTCATTTTGTGCTCCTCTTTTTCCTACTGTGAATAAAAATATTTCTCTATTAATGGTTTGTCACCAAATTACATTGAATACTTTTTTAAAAACTTCCTATTTTTATTTCAGTACTTCTGCAGAGTACTTGGTTCTGATTTAATTTCTCTAAGTTCTGTAACACTGCAATTTCTTAGCTTCTGTGTTGTAACCCTTGATTTATACCAGCAAATTTGAGGAGAGTTAAGCTTCTTGCACAATGAGGCTTCTGGAGTCACTAGTAATGAAGGGTGAGAAGAATGGAGAAAAAATACTAGTGCTGTTTCTTTGTTTGCTTGCTCAAGGAAATCCTTCAGCTGGGCTGTTATTACTAACCAGGTCTGGGAAACATAATTTGGAGTTGCTTGCTGTTTCTCAGAAATGTTTCTCCTTTGGAGTCATGTGGTGAAATGTTTATCACTGAAAGAAGTTAGTCAAAGATAAGGTATGAACAATAGATTAAATTCTGCTTTCAGCTGCATTTGTATGTTTCCCACTGGCTGAAGCAAGAGGACTGCAGAAATATTTGGCTGATCGTAATCAGCAACCAGACAATAAAAAAGACCCAGATCTCTCCTTTTTTGTAATACAGGCATAAATATGTTCCTGTTTGTTTCAGTGTAACTATTTGATCCACATAAGCTTGAACAGTCTGTTTGTGTAATTTAAAGTCATATTGCATAGATACAGCCTATATGTTTTATGCTTTATGTGTATTTTGCAGCAGTGGATGATCTGAGTAACAGTGACTCGGAGTACATCAGTGAAGAGTTGAGCCCACATACAAGAAAAGTTGAGGCTAACCAAGATGTTACTGTTCCAGTAACAGTCATAGATGATGCTCCAGAAGTTAGCACTTCTAATTCAGATGAAAATCAAGAGACAGAGAGAAGAGCTTCACAAAATATCTCAACTGATTCTCTTAATACAGCAAACTTTACAAATAAAAACAACAATACAGGTTACTTTGATAAGGGATGCACAGGTGGTGGAGCTGTATGCATATCCAAGGACCTAATAAATAAGCAACCATCTGAAAATGAATTCAGTCACTTGCCTGTGGAGCAGAGGAGAGATATTTTTGAATCTCTCACATCCTCTTTTGAAAAAAGAAGTGAAAAGAACTTAAGACTGGAAATCCCCCCCAAACATGGTATCAAGTCTGAGGAATGTAAGTCTAAGATGACTCCATCTCACTCCAGGGGCACAGCTGAAATCAGCACATCAAAAGAGAAAATAAATCCATTTAATGAATGTAGTAACAGGGAAAAATCTCTGAAAAAAAGTAAATCAGAATTAGAAATCAAATGGCCACCAGCAAAAAAAAATGAAGTGGAAGAAGTCCCATCAACACCCATGTGGTGTCATCGTTTTCAGAATTCAGGAACAAACTATGAACCTAAAATGGGTTTGACAACATTTAAAGTTGTCCCTCCCAAGCCTGAAGTAAAACATTTTGATAGAGGAGTTTCACTCTCCACTGGTGCCATTAAAATCGATGAACTAGGAAACCTTATAGGCCCAAACACTGGTGTCAGTAAGCACATACCAGGTACCTCTACTGATGAAAGCAAGGAAATTTGTCTTGGGAAAGTGAAGGCATTCTGGAGGTCAAGTTCTATGGAAAAACAAAGTGATGATTCTGCTGAGCATCTTAATAAAAAGTCCGCAGTCACCACAAACTCTAAGCCCTTTACTATAAAACATGAACTCAAACCTGTTTGTCTTGCAGTTCCAAAACCTGTAGCACCACAAACTGTTACTACCCAGGTAGCTGAAAGACAGTCTGAGAATGAAAGGACCAAACCACCTCTTCCAGTTACACAGTCTCAGGTAACACCATTAGTGGCCCCAGCTGTTAATAAGGACAAGCTGGAGCTTCCATTTGTAAAGCCACACAGAAGAACTTCAAGTCAGTATGTTGCCTCTGCCATTGCAAGACACATCAACGTAACTACCTTTAAGCCTGACTCTAGGGACTATCATGAGAAAGATGAAAATAAGCAAGAGGCTGGAGAGGTTAAAACAGAAGCAGAAGTTTCACCAAAAAGATGTATTATTGTGGCCAAATATAGCCCTGTGGAAACAGAATCAGCAGAAACAAGAGAAACACTTTCAAATATTTTTACTTGCAGTCAAAAAGCATCCCACAGGTTTACATCTAGTGATAATCCTGGTATGGAAAACAAAGTAGTTAACATCAGGGCACCAAATCAAGCAACTTCTCTGAGTTCCTATAAAAAGAATGCCTGTGTCCCACTTATTAAATCACCTTCAAAGGATAACAACAGTGCAGAAGACAATAATGGTTTAAATGGCAAACAAAGTATAGCAGAGAAAAAGATGCGTCTTTTGTTTGACCAGAAATGTGAGACTTTGACTACTTCAGCCTCATCTCTCAAGTCTCCTGATCTCCAGGGAGTCTCATCCTCTTTCAGCTCCTCTTTGCGAGTCACTAAATGGCCTCCTGCTAATGATGTACAAGTTAGTTCGCTTAAAGCTTCACCCGAGCCAAACGGTGCAGCAGCAAACACAGTGTCAGAACAAGAGGAAAAACCTGATGATTCAGATGCTAATGCTGCCAGTGAACTGGATGCTAATGTGCAGACCAATATCTTTGGACCAAAGAAAAAGTTCAAACCTGTCATCCAAAAACCAGTTCCAAAAGACACATCGCTGCACAGTGCCCTAATGGAAGCCATTCAAACAGGAGGGGGAAAGGAGAAGCTCAGAAAGGTAAAGTGGAGACTTTTTTTTAGGCTCTTCAGACTGCAGAGCCCTGTATTCACCCTGTCAGACACCAGAGGTTTTATAACAGTTGCTGGTGAGCTGGAATACACAAGGCATTTGAAAAATTTATATGGCAAAATAGAGACCAAGCCAGTGCTTATTCTGCACATCCTGTATATTATGCAACACCACTCTGCTGCACTAGCTAGAAGAGACAGAGGGTGCAGAGATACAGCATAAACCAAAGGTAACTGAGGTCAGCTTAAGAGCCAAACCTGACTTTCAGTGCTATGTAAAATGAGGAGCACACAGCATTGAGGAAACCTATAAATACCTGCAGTGAAAAAAAAAAGGTATTTTGTATTACTGGGTGATACTAGTTTTCCATTGACTTCAAGCTCAGGGGATATGAGACTGCATCTGTAAGTACAGCATTACAGTCTACACGTATTCTCACTGTTCAGTGTAGGTAAGGGCTGGAAAAGCAGGCTCAAAAAAAGACAAGACTGCTTAGTCTCCATACATTGCATCCTGGTGCAACTGCCAAAAATATTTTTAATGGTGTTTCCAAACTGTCTCTAAGTAAATATCTAATAACACTATGAGGTCTATTCTTTTGATATTCTAGGTTTCAGACAGCACACTAAATAGCAATTACAGGAAACCCTCGTATGTTGAGCCAGAGAATGAGCGCTCAGCCCTACTAGCAGCAATTAGAGGCCACAGTGGCACCTCAAAGCTGAGAAAGGTAAGACATCGAAATGGTAAGTGAGCTTTTAAATGCAGTCTGTTCCTACTGGGAGTCTTGAACAAACCCAGATATTCAAATTACAAATTACAGGGAGTGAACATAGAAGACATCAAATGTTCATGATTTTCACATTTAGGTAGGGCTTTTTGTTGTTGTTGTTTTTAAGGAGTATTTAAGCAGTTAGATTGCAATATGAACATTGCCTACCATATGCATCCAGTCCCAGTTACCTGAAAGCACAGAAGGGCATCTTCATGCATGCTGTTTATCTGTTAACATGAGTTGGTGCATGCAAATTTTTTGCAAGTAATTGATGTTGGTGGAACATCATCTTTCAGTGCAGCAGGATGATTTCCTTATGTCTGAAAGATTTACCTAATATTTAAAGCATCCCTTGTTACTAATAGCCCAAACCTAAATTGCTCTAGCCTTAGTTTTTGCTCAGTTCACTCATTCAGCTGAAGATGTGTATTTGTCAAGGAAGTTCCCATTTTCCTTGTACAGTGACTTAGGCCACTAGTACACATCCAGATAGCTGGCATTAGATAGAAAAAATCTCTTGCCTGTGTTAGGGAATTATTTCATTCCTTAAATATCTTAACTGCCCTTATTGCAGGTAGGGTACAACTTCCTCTGAGCCTGAGAGCAGGGTGTGCTAGGCAGTAGCCATCTTCACACATACTTAACTACATTCTGCATTCACTGGGAGTACATGTAAATTTGTGTGAAAGAGGCTCTGACAATGACGTGGTGGTGTATTATCACAGAGGCTTTTTGGAGAATTTTCCTCCAGAAGATAAGTTTTTGCCATAATTTTAAAGGAAGTTGCCTAGATA
Source organism: Corythornis vintsioides (assembly GCA_025447755.1). Taxonomy (NCBI): domain Eukaryota; kingdom Metazoa; phylum Chordata; class Aves; order Coraciiformes; family Alcedinidae; genus Corythornis; species Corythornis vintsioides. Next base: position 6,722 of record JAOEGS010021260.1, on the reverse strand, counting down.
CCATATGCTTCTTTTTTACACCACATCACCTATGCTAGTTAAAGCACCATGTTTGTATGTGTATGGCACAAGATATAGCTGTGCTGTGGTGAAAGGGCTCTCCCTTTCATCTTATCTCAAATGACCATGACATTATTCCCATATATTATGTATGTGTGTACAATGAAGAAACAGAATATAGGAGTTCTCTAAATACGGATTATTTGATGGGACATGAATACTTTCATTTTTTCACTAGAGAAGACTTGTGCCTCAGTTTCTTTGAGAAAGGAATGCTAATGCATATGCTTGAAAACCTCCCAGTTGGCACATGATACTGAATTTCATTATAATCACCAAATCATTGTAATTGCTAAGAATTTATCATGGTTACTGCTAGTGAAGTTCTTAACAGCAAAAATATTTGTTGAGACAGCTGACAGAAAAGCTGGCATAGTCTGAAATATTGCTTCCTCCCCCTGCATTCATTTGAAGTAGGATGAGTTTCCAAGCTGGTAATTTGTGCAGAAATTTTAGTTTCAGAAATTCCACAGAAACACGCTTGGAAGAACAATCAATTGTTTTTGTTCTCAAAGCTTTCACGTAGTTCTCTCTGGATTTTTTTGTGTCTTTTTTTCATTTTGGGTGGGTTTTTTTCAGTATGCTGGAAACTTTAGGTTTAACAGCATTTTTTTCAATGTGTGATAGCTCAGATCTAGAAGAGCCTCCCTGTCATCTGAGATTATTTCTGTATAGCCTGGACTGCAGAAAGTAATGAGATTCCTGGGTGGCTACTGCAGCCTTAATATATCTTCCTGATTCCAAAACCCTTGTGGTTGTTCCCAAATGAATACCAAGTCCAACTCTCTTATCTTACATGCCAAGAGGAGTTACAGGACGCTGGAGCTCACAGTAAATAAAGATTGTGTTTCTGAGACAGAGTCAATGCCAAATCCTTAGTGCTGGTAATCAGCCCAGCTGAGTGATGTGAGTGAGTAGTAACAGATGTTCAACCCCATGAGCAAACAAAAGTTCTATGTGTTTTACATCATTCAAGAAAAGTGAAATTTGGGTACTGAAATTGCTTCAAATGTCAAATAATTGCAGTTTAGTCATACTTAACATACATTAATCACTCTTTTCAACTGCATCATGAACAGATCTCCTCAGTGGCCTCCAAAGAGCTGCAGAGTTTTAGGAATGCAGAACTATCCTTGCAGAAGACAGAAGACCCTCAAGAAGAGCAGCTTTGTATCCCACCTGCCCCTTCCCAGCCACCACCACCACCGCCTCCCGCTCACCTGTCAGCAGCAGCACCTAAATCCTCTGCTATGGCTACAGGCAGCCTTGGGGATGCAAGGAAAGCCCTAATGGAGGCCATTCGTTCTGGTGCTGGAGCAGCAAAATTAAAAAAGGTAATCTTACTTTTATAAAGTATTGACCCGACTGGATCTGTTCCTGGGTGTCTTGGTCTAGGTGATCCTCCTCAGGCAGGGGGGTTGGACTAGATGATCTTCTAGGTCCCTTCCAACCCCTAATATCTGTGAATCTGTGAATTGTGGATGAAATGACCTACGCTTGCTGTGCTTTGAGAGCCATTTGTAAGCTGTTTTAGACACACATTTCTTCCATCAGAAGAAAGTACATGTGCTGTTTCTTTAGCTGAATCACAGGTCAGGAGTGTATTTCAAATATTTGAACATTTATTAATTCATTCAATTCAGATTAGACATCAGGAAGAATTTTTCACCATGAGGGTGGTGAGACACTGGAACAGATTGCCCTGAGAAGTGGTGGAAGCCCCATTCATCCTTGGAAATTTTTATGGCCAGGCTTAAAAATGGGTTTCTGAGCAGCCTGATCTAGTTGGACGTGTCCCTGCCCATGCCAGGGGGTTTGGAACTAGATGGTCTTTAATGTCCCTTCCAACCCTGACAATTCTATGATTCTATTAAAACATACTATTTAGACTTAAGACATGCCTATGCATATATGCAACACATATGAATAGCCATATTTCTTTTTTTTAAGAGAGCATGAAGAGTATGAACTTAATTTCTGAAAGTATTTTCATGCCTTTTTCGTTCTTGTGAATCTGAGATAATGCTGGATGTCCTTTAGAGGTGAACCTCAGAAAGATCAGATATGAGATGCTGAAGTGAATTTAGAAGTGAGTATTCTCTCCTAGCTTCAGTAGGGTGTCCTAGACCTTGAAGCCCAACACTTACACCTTGGATGCACCTGCTTGGAGCTGTCAGTAAAAATGTGGTCAAAATTTGTTCTTTCTATCCTTGAGTTACACTGCATTTCTTGTCAAAGAGAAGCAGAAAAATTGTCCTTAATGGAGCCATCCCAATATTACACTGCAGTATCCGGAATAGACTTTGATCTGAGGACTTTAGGCAATGTACAAAAGCAGATGTAGTTTTCCCAACACATGATTTAGTTGATGCCAACCATAATTGTGTAAATATGCTTTAACTTTGCTTATTTGTCCTCTGTAAACTATTTTGTAAAATACAATCAAATTTTAAGATTAAAAAGACAAAATAATTCTTGTTTCTGATAAATCAGAAATTCCACAGAATCATACAAATGACTGAAACAAATCCATGTTTCAGGGAACCTAATGTTATCATACAAATAGAAATCTGAATGCACAGTTGTTTTGCATGTGGTTATATGATATTATATATACTATTATGAGTGTCCAAGATCACTTGGTTTGTTCAGCTTAGAGAAGGCTGAGGAGTGACTTCCCTTTCCTCTCTCTAGTGACCAGCAATAGGACAGGAGGAAGGAGAACGAAACAGCATCAGGGGAAATTCAGGTGGCATATTAAGAAAAGGTTCTTCACTGAGAGAGTGGTTGGTCACTGGAACAGGGTCCCCAGGGATGAGCCTCAGAGCTCAAGGAGCATCTGCATGACGCTCTTAGTCCTATGGTTTCGTTACAAGTAGTCCTGCAAGGAGCAGAGATTGGACTCGATGATTTATAAGGGTACCTTCAAACTTGAGATGGTGTATGATTCTAAGACTACAAATTATGAAGAAATAATAATCAAGATCAAGCCTTTATTTCCCCACTAAAATTTACAGAAAAAAAAAAAAAGAGATTTGGATACTCAAGAATAGTCCATGCAGTTGTTTTCTAGGTCTTTCCAAATTCCTTGTTCTACCAAATACATTACTCTTGTAAAAGTCTCTGAGGGGACTTGCAGCTCTGCTCTTTAAAACAAGTCTTTATCATATCCTTAGGGATTTATTTCAAAACATTGGGATAGCCAGTGAAAGCTGTGAAAGTATGCTGGATATACAGATGTATTCTGCTAAACACTCTGCCTATCATTTTTCATTTTCAAGACACAGTTATTTTTGGTAGCTTTGACATTGATATGACACAAGGGTCCATGTGTTACTATATAAGTCTTTTATGGAAATTAAGTTCAGTAGTAGCAGTGTTTTGTCCATGACAGTGTGTGACTTTTTTTATTGCTATGCTGTCCTTTCAAATACTGCATATAGAACCTAAGTCTTGTAAATGCTGAAAACATTGTATCACTTTGACATCTGGGATCTCATGCCCTTGATAACATATAATAGTAAAAATGTTACCAAATTTCTCATAAGTTTCTATCCAGTGTGTATTAATATCTCTTCTAGCTTGCTGCATTAATTGAGAGGCAAATTCTCATCCTTCCCCATAGTTGGACAACTTGTGACAGCAAAAGCTGAATCCATAGAGGAGACAGACTATCATGGCTGTGTATCAGGGTTTTCTTTCTTTACAGATGAAGAACATGTCTCCAAGGAACACTGAGGTTTTTTTGTAGACAAGGGATGGCAGGTGGTTTTGTGCCAGGGCTGAATCAAACTTTTTTTCTTTATTTGCCTCCTCTGTCAAAGATCTGTTATGTTGTGATTTGGAGATGTGAGCACAGAGCCATTTTTGGCTTTGCTTTTTAGAAGATTTTTGTTGCAGCAACTAGACAGCATAGTAGATAGTTCAGTTCAGTAATTACATCTGTTTTTCTTTCATTGTATTCTCAAAGTTTTCTGGGACAAGGGCTTATGAAGTCATTTATTTAGCTAATAATGGGAATTTGGGAAGAATCTGCATTGCTTAGTTATATATGATTCTATTCTTATTTCTGAGGAATTATTTGCAATGGAATTAGATCAAACAAGGCTGTCGGGAGAACCAAACGTAAAAGGCAACCAATTGCCTAGATAAGGAGCATCCCAACAAACATTTGAGCTCTGTTAATATCTGTGAAAAGGCAGCTCCTCCACTCCACCCCTGATTACACAGCTGTTTGCTAAAGTCATGAACTTTAAGGTTAAAAGATCCACTCTGCAGGAAGGGAGGAGAGAAATTGCTGCAGGCTGACCTTGCCTTGTTGAGAGTCAGAGCCTGCACCACACAGGCTCTAATTTGGTCAGCCAAAACAAACCAGAGCAAAAATAGGTACTCGAGGGAAATGCCAAGTATAGGTAAGACAGTATGCTCATAGGTCTCCTGGCTGTTCTTTAATCCACTTCTTGGAGTACTGTGCCTGCTTTGGCAAATAAATCATACTTTGTTTTGAAGAAACAGCTTCTGGTTTATTGCATATTGTTGCTGTGCACATACTCCCAAAGGAAAATTCTTATGGATGCCAAGCCCAGTTGGGCCAGCTCAGTAAAATGGTTCATTTCCAGTGCAGTGCAGTCCCAAGACCTGCCAGAAGGTGATTAGGCTACAGATCCTACCTAAAGGAAATAGAGAAGCAAATGTGTTACTGGAAAGGCATGAACTCAACCAGACTGGAAAGACCTGACAGTGTTCAGAAAGTAACATTTTTCTTCTGTTTTCTGAAGGGTCTGTCAAGGAACCTGGCAGGTGTTTAACAAGTCAGGGAGACGGTATCAAATAAAGCCACCAACAAGCTGACCTAGTGCCTTTGGTGGTTAATTGTCTTCAGAAATTAACATGGCTCACAAGTGAGGAGCCTGGTTCCCAGCCATGCAGTCTGCCTCCTGTATAAAGGAGAATCAGTTGATGTAGGAAGTTAACAGCTGATTAGCAACTAAACTTTGGTTAATTCTGATGAGCAAAACTCAGCACATAGAGCTGTATCACTTGAGCTTCTGGTGTTAAAATTGAGCTATTGTTTTCCTTAAATTATCAAGCAAGCTTTCTCACAGTTTCACAGAGTCAAGATTTTTATATATCTTCTTTAACATTTTATCTCATGAAATGCAAAATAACCTATCCAGATTTCTGAAATTCTGTATATCATTGCATGTGTATTTTTGTTCTGTGTAACTTGTTTTGGGATTTACCATGATTATCTGTGGAAAAAAATGTATAACTACACATGCAAATAGCCTGTTATGTCTAGCTGTAGGTATAGTTGCAGCACAAGCCCATGCAGGATGAAAAATATTACTCAACAAAGAGAAGCTATAAAAGTTGCTTTAGCTTATATGCCATCTACTCATTTTAGGTAGAGTTTTACCTAGGGATTTGGTAAAAAATATTGCAGGGGAATGTGCCTGCACAAGGTGGGGAAGGCAAATTGTATGCCCTAAGAACATACTTTTGCTCATGGTAAAATAATTGCTGTAGACCATGTTTTAATGGTACGTGCAAAAGAGATTCTACAGATTTCAGTTATTTTCCAATAAGGATTAGAGCTGCATCTAAGCAGCCTTTTCTGTTCACTTGCTGCAATTTTAAAAATTAATTTGTCTCTGTGACAGTATCCACAAGTGTTCATGCCAGCATTCAGCACTGGCAATTAGTCACAAGAACTTTTGATACGTGCAGTGTGTCATTTTGTTGGCAATCAAGAGAGCCAGGTAAGGTAATTACTGCACCCATTACAATGAGTCCCTGGTATATGCTATGATAATTTGAAGTTGGTTGCCAACAAGAAATGCATTGATCTGAATTGTACCACACTGAGTCTCTTCTAAGACACATAGCCTAGTTCCATACCTTTATTTTTCTCACATAATTAGAGGTATGTAACTGTGAATGAAGATAAATACTCTTTCTTATCATTAATATCCATGGGTGCAATGACAGACACTGCAGACTCAAAGCCAGAGTTGATGTTGGCTTTGGTATGCTGGAAATGGGGCAGGAGGCTCCACTGAAAGGTTGGCAAAACATGATACACAGGTAGTCAAATGAGCCTTTAAAGTTATTCTAGTTCCCATGCACAGTGAGAAGCAGTCATTTGTATGCTGTTACTCTATTTGAATTGAAAGATAATATTTAATTTGAACTATTAACCTTGCTAATAATTTATACTGTGACCTATTATTTTCCTCAAGAATAAAACTTCTGCCATGGATACTAAGGCCATAATGGAAGATATAGTCTTGATTAAATATATTATTCCTGTTTAGCTTTTGTGGTGACATTAATATATATCTTTCTGATAGAATCAGAGCTCAGTAACTGCCTTTAGAAGAGCACCCTAGAATATGTATTTAAAAATAAGCATATGCTTAGATGACCTGAGGACCAGGAAAGAAGATAAGCATTTGTTTAAGTATTTTTCTGAATCAAAGCCTTTGGGAGTTTCCTTCATTCAATCAGGAAGCAAAGTACTCATCAACTGATTTTTATGACAGTGACATCTAACAGGGACTGAACAGAGTTTTTGCTGTCAGGTGTTGTGTACCCACAGCCCAGGTTTCTGTTCATTCCACAGAGTAAAGGAAATTCACAGAAAAATACATCATCCTTGT
>JAOEGS010021259.1:60490-79996 GCA_025447755.1 Corythornis vintsioides | reverse complement strand
AATAATATATATATTAAAAAATCATACAATTACACTGCACATTCATGCTGGATGAATGTGTATTTTCATAAGAGAATGGCTACTTTTCTTCTGTGTCATCTACAGTCTTTGATCAAGTGATGATACTTTGTGAAAGGGACAGGTTACTTACTTTTGAGATTAACACCTCAGCAGTCTCTCACACTAACAACTCTTTTAATATAAACTTAAACAAAGCATATTGGAAATTCCTATCACCTTTCCAGAACTGCTTAGCCAGAATTCCTTAATCTGAAATGCTATTGGATGAGAAAAGATTACTGAGCCAGAGATATTCAGGATTTAAGAGTCCAACAAAATCAGCAACAAATGGACTTTCCAACTTTCCAGAGAGTGCATCAGCCTACTTATTGCCTCAAGCCCACAGAATAACAATAGCTTACTGGTTTTCTTTGTCACTCTTACACCTTCCTCAATATTGGCATAATTTACCACATCTTTCCTTTCTTCTGTCTCTTTTCTTTTACAGCTCATTAAAAAGAGTCAGTTCAAGACAAAGATAAAATGGTAGAATTTATCTGTGACCTAGGAAGACCTAGACAGATTATCATGTTTGTTCTTTCCTATTTCGAGTGGCTGCCTGCAATTAATTGCAATAAAGAATAAATTTAACATTATATTTTTGCTGATTTTCAGGTTTTGTTTCCCGTTACAGGATACTAGGTCCTTTTAAAGTGCTGTATACAGCAGTCTTGTAAAAATAAAAGTTCTTTAGGAAGAACATACGTTCTAGTTTCAAGTAAGAAGCAAATAACTGACATTTCTAAGCAATTAATTCAGTTTAAAATGTGCAGATTCCTGACAATGAGGATCTAAAATAAGAGTGGCATATGAGGCTACTTGAGGTAACATTTTCTTTATGCCATTGCCTTGTTCCCCAGTGAGCAGAAAAAAAAAAAAAAGGAAAAAAAAGCAGTGGCACATTTTGAAAGATTTTATTATATTGCATTAGCAACTTTTCATTTAGCATTTTTCATCTAAATTGTTAATATTGATTTTTCTTTATACACAATCCAGTACAACAGTCACTTGTGGAAGGCTTTGTTCATAATTGTAATGACTTGTGTATTGTACTAGAGAAGATGAATATTGATGTCAGTGCATGGAGAATTTATAATGTAATAAAACACTGTGCTATACAGCACAGAACTGTCACTGCTCGCCAGCCTAACTAACTCACTTTGAACAATGGCTGTTAGAATAGTTAGAGAATTTTCTTACTAGTAAATGGCATTTTTGCCAGGGCAGCATCAGTCTACAAGCACACATAGTTTTTTCTTGAATCACATCTGAACAGGGACATTAATAATTCTCTGCAGAATTAATTGTAGCTTTACGTCACACTGTAGACTAATACACATCACAGTAAACAGGGAAACACATGGAAACAGACATTAAGCAACATGACTGTGGGATGCTCGTTGCACTTTGATGGATACATATGATAAGTATTATAATTAAAGCCGAGAATAATTAAGTTTGACAAAGTATCTGCATAGTAGTACATTTTTAGATAAGAACATTACTGGTTTTATGTAGCATCGTTAGTTGCTTTCCACAATACTGATGAAAAAGCTAAGCAACAAATAGCAACTAAATCCTGAGATGTTAGGAAGGGTCATCACTCAACTATTTCAAGTTACTAAAACATAAATAATAATTTTTTTTAAAAAAGTAATCAGCATGTGTACAGACAGTTTTGCAGCTTCTTGATCAAGTTACATGAACCACCATTTGTGTGTGGTGAAGAATGATGCAGATATTAATCAGCTGCTCTTCAGGAAAACTATGGTCAACAAGAAAGTTCCAAATCTATAACTATGTTTAAAAGGAACAGAAACTTTTTTTATCCTCCCGTCTGAAAATCCTGTTTCATCTCCTATATCTACTTTCTTTTCAGGCCTTGGGTAATAGGAGTCCAAGATTTTTAATGTGATGATATATCTTCCCATGATTCAAGGTGACCGTAGCAGAAAACCACAGGTTAGACATGCCTTGAACAGTGAAGTTTTTTAAGTGGAAAGGTAAAACAGTTGTTTTGGAAAATGCCTTCTTAAATATGGAATATTCTCCCTCACACCAGTGAAAATCATGACACTTGTTTGATTTAAGCAATATTCAGACCCAGGCTAACAGCAGGTTTATCATCCTGTAATATTATGTTTCCAAATGTGTAATCACTGGAAAACATAAAAATTATGCTGCTTAAGCATTTCTTGACCTAAAACATCCTAAACTAACAGGTCTTTATAGCATATTGTACAAAAGTATGTAAATTAGGTGATTATTAGCAATTCCTACTGCGCTTCAGGTCTCCATCTCTCAACTTATTGCCACTGAACTCAAGGGCTACATCAGCTCTGTCCTGCTGCAGATGCACCAAGAAGCACTCTCACAGTCACATCTGACTGCCCACATCATCTTCTTTCTGGAGTGCTGCAAGAACCTCTGTGTGACACTCAGCACACCAAGAGGTAAGTGGTCTTGTGGCTTTTCCAAGAGTGTCCACATAAATGCTGTCTGAATGGCTATTCTGAACTAATGCTTACCATTTAAAACAATATTTACATCAGAAAGTTACATTCCAAATTAATAACATCATTACTGCTACTACCAAAGGATTTTAGGCTGTGGAAGCTTTTATGATTAAGTTTCTTTTTAATTTGATGCACAGGGTTTTGTCAGATGGAGGAAGGTTATAAAAAAAAAACTTCACTGGTCAAGAAATTATTATTTTAGTCCAGCTGCTTTCCTAAGTAATGCAGTCTAAGTAAACCAGTCCCCTGCTGATAAAAAGACCACCTTTATGCAGTACTATACATTTCCATACTGAATCTGAGCGAACAAAACTGAATATTTCTTATTTTTAAGTATGCTTCATGGGCCTTATGCTATACATCTTATACCTTCTTAACAGGAAAATACAGGGTTTAATATTAATTGTAAGGTTTTGTCCCTCAGTAATACATCTACCTGAAATTTAGGTGCAATTTTTGCAATTTAGGTGCCAAATGTAAAATAAATTAGTTGGTGTCTAATATTTAGTTTGCAAGTAATATTTAGTTTCAATTGCAAAGATCCTTTATACAGATGTCATTTCATTTACCTAACAAGCAGGGGCTTATTTTTTTAATAGCTTGTCAAGGAATCTTATTTTCTTTAAAGGTCAGGCACAAATAAATTGGAATATTTTGTTATTCATCAGTACTCTTTTATAACATGAACAAATTCTTAAGTGCAACTAACCAACTGGGTCTACTTTTTTCTAGAAATCTCCTGCATAGAAAGACACCACAGTTGACATTGCCTTTTTCAAGTTCCATAAAATAGTTAAATCATATCTCATAGGATATCTCCATATTTTCACAAACATTTTGTTCTGATGTCATAAGCAAAGGTGATACAAAGAAATCTTGTATTAAGCATGGAGTCCCATGGGTCTAGATACAAGTCTTCATAAGAGTTAAGGATATGCTGAGAGGATCTCTCATTTTGTAGTATAGTGTTTATTTTTCTATTTTCTGTCAAATATGAGAAAAAGATTGTAATCCTTCAAGAAAATAAACTCACATCAATTCTTTTAAATTCATCACACATTAAAGAAAAAAAAAAAAAGATACTATTTTGAAGTCTTATCAAAGCATGACATGATAAACCATGCATAGGGGAGGACCTAAAGAATAATGCCTGGTATATTATCCTGTTCAGTGATGCAAATAATTCCATTCAACAATTAATGCTACATAGTTTTTGCATGCATTTTGGGATTATAACTACACTGCAGGCAGTAAGTGTATATACTGCCTCTGAGTGTTCAGTAAAATAACAAATGTTCACAGATATTCTTGTTTCTAATTAGATTCCTTCTAAGCCACCTACACAGAGAGACACAATAGCTGACGCCTGCAGCAGCCCCATTGTGTTATATTGTATAAATAGCTCTGGGAGTTCAATAAAGACAAATTGTACAACAGGTTTCACAAAGAGGAGGCTTCATTTGAAAAAGGTGAAAAGGTCAATCCTGAGCTTTCCAGATTGCTTTTGCTTTTGAAACACTAAGAGAGGATCAGAGATTGGGAAGGGAACGGAATGAAGGAGGTCAATTTTTGCCTTTTCTCTTGCAGTTACCTATGCACTGGCTCTGAAATGTGCTAAATAAATGTAACAATGCAAATTGTAGATTATGATATGCAATACTTCCAGTAAAGAATATGTAATTCTAACAGATAGCAGGTATAAGATGGACTGGAATGAAACAAAACATATTGCTGCAGGAAAAAAAAAAAAAAAAAAGAAGAGTGCTGTACCATACAGGCTCTAAAATCAAAAGTCCTTTGATAGCATTATGTTGTTTGAACAGCTAAAATGGATTATGATTCCACTGGGTAGGTGTGTACTTTAGCATCCCACATTGTATTAAAGAAGATAAAAATTCGGGAAGCAACTGCCATCAAGAGAAAACCTTCAAATAGATTTTCTCTGCTGGTAAAATTACCACTTACATTTTCCACTTTGTAAAGGAATACAAAGCTGTGGATTTGTATTTGAATAGATTTTATTCATGCCACGAGATAACTAGATAGGTATATAAATATATATTAGTACACAAAAACACTCAAATATTCCGTGTATATGTACATGTCTTTGATGCAAGAAAGATTAAAAAAAAAAATATGGGTACATTGTGAGGCATCTAAGTTTATAAATGTCAACATTAACATTTTCTGTCAAACTGGCATTCTTCAGTGTTTGCCATGGGAAGTGGTGGTATCTGTAGGTGTATGCTGATTATCCTAGCACTTCAAAATACCTCAGTTCCCCGCTTGATATAGCTTCCCATAGCTTCATGTTAAAGCAATCACTTGACTTGCAATCTGGAAAGACTAGTCTGAGCTAGTTTATAGCTCCTCGAAAAGATAAACAAATTGAATATTGCCAACCCTCACAAAAGAGAAAAAGAACACAGAGGGATAGGCAGACAAATGGGAGGAAAGAAAAGTGAGGATACATTTTATATTCAAGATTTACAGATCCTTCAGTGTCATTCCTTGAGGAATGTTTTTAGAAAAGAGCTACCCCCTCCCCAGACAGCAGCAGAATCTACCAGCCCATAGAGTCACTAAGTGGAAGTAGCTATAGTCAGCCTTGATTACCAGGTCTTCTTATATGTACTTTGTGGGCTTATTTTTCCAAACAAAAGGCAATATCCTGAACTAAAAACAAGTCCCACAAGAGTTTTGCTTCCAAACAAGGAAGTGTTGGTTCTTTTAAAAGAAACATTAAAAATCTTCTTAAAGGGCAAGTGTACTTTCCCCTTATTTACATTCTGGGAAATGAGCTAACTATATAACTATATCTCTTACAGAAATAAAAAATGACACCAGCATGGACATTTTCACTGAGAACATTTTAAGCTGTGAAATCTTCTAAGAAACTGAAAACAGGATCTTAAAATGAAAAAGCACAGGCCTTAGATGCAGACCTGCCTACACGTCATAGAAGGGGAACCACCCTGGCTTAGTATTGCTGCTCAATGTCTGAGCAGAGGTTTTGCTCCAGAGTACTGAGTTGGGACTATGTAATGAACACTGATTTCTCCAACATGTTGCACAGCCTGGTACTGCGGAGGAGACAAACCAGGCTCCCACAGTCATGGAATCACAGAATCATTCATGTTGGAAAAGATGTCTAAATTCATCAAGTCCAACCATCTACCTAACATTACCATGACCACTAAACCAAGTCCTGAGATGCCATGTCTACACTTCTGAACACTTCCACCACCTCTCTGAGCAGTCTGTTCCAATGTCTCACCACTCAGTATAGAAACTTTTCCTAATATCCAGCCTAAGCCTCCCCTGGCACATCTTCAATCCATTATCTCTCCTCCTGTCACCATTCATGTCTTTTAAGGAGGAAGGAGAGGTCAAGGTTATTTCTTTCAATCCAATGGGTGTCTCACATTCCTGGTCTGCAGTAAGGTATCGTATTTGTGCATATAAAATTACTTTCTCCAATGAGAATAAAAGCCTCCTAAAAAATTCTGTCCTAACAACTGCAATTTTGACTGGTGTCCTTAGCATCCAGGGCAGTCTGGTTCTGTTAAGCATGTGCAGTGAGGATTCACAGACTCTTTGCATGCTCCTTGCAATGACACTTCCTACCTTGGCTCTATCAGTCCACCCTTGCAAATGTCTCTTGTGCATTTTTTTCTCTGCTTTATTAAGCAGTGTAATGCATTTTTTGTGTATGCCCCTTAAAATTCATCTTCGTGCTGAACGGTCCAATGCACAAAAGAAATAATGCTGTTCTCTTCCCTTCTCTTTCACATGAATATGGTTTTCCTCCACTTCAGTTTTCATTTTTCTATGCACCACCCAAGTAATCTTTTTTGAGCAGTCTCTGATGACATACTGGCCACATGCTGTTTCTCCACAGGACCTCTGTCTCACACAGTGAAAAGCACAGAAAGATGGGAATCATCCACAACTTCAGGGAAAGGTCTGCTCAGTCCACAGAGTCCAGGAGGGTTTATGCATATATTACTCTGTGGGAAGTTTTCTGTATCCACATACATAGGAAAAATCTATGAAGTAGGTAGAGCAGGATTAAGCAAGAAGACTCACCAAATATTAATTTGACAAACTCTTAACAGAGTTGTCCTAAGTGCTTATAAATTGATAATCCCCTAGGCTAATCATATGGTCAAATCTGAGCCCATTTCCTAGTGACTGTAGAAATAGTTGATCCCAAAAGATCTTCTTCCAAGTTTCAACCTTGCTTCCATGCACAGATATGCCAGAGGTGCTTTATAAATAGCTGTTTCATATTTCAAGAAGCGGGGATGGGGAGGAGTTGCTAAACTCATTTTTCTTTGGTGAAACATTTCAAAACCATTTGTATGTGTCAGGTTACAGGCAACATTCTGAATCTGCACTGCCTCTTGGTGAGTCCCTGAAAGAACTGCACCTGGCATACATTCCTTCAGCAGCACAAAAATTATAGCACTGTCATTAATCTGGTTAAGGAGCTGTTAGCTTTTTTTTTGGGGGGAGGGGTGTCAGAATTTTAATTTGAGGAATAGATTGGAAGAGTCTTGCAAAACCATTAGCACTTTTTAACATCAGGAACTTGACCAAGAAAGAAAAAAAAACAATTTCCTAAACAGTTGAATATATGATGGAGATGCAATTTATTTTCTAAATAAGGAAATTATTAGGGACATTATTACAGACAAAACATTGTTTCATTCTTCCACTAGTATCACACTTCAGCTTTTAATGCTGTTATTGCATTTACTCTGGATTCTGGCCTACATAATAAAGGTCCTGAAACCTTTAAAATTACTTGCTTGAACTGGTTGGCTTTTAAAACCATCTATACTATGTAAATTGCAGTGTGATACAAGAAAAGCAGGAAAAACAATGGGAATTCTGTGAAAAGAATTGGGCATGTGGTGCTCCTGCCATCTTGTGGCTCTTCTGCACAAAATCATATAAACGTTAACTCCATCTGTACATTTAAACTAAGTTTCAGCATTCATTCTCCTAGTGCCTACCTGTGGCATAGGTGTGCCAATAACAGTCATACACATGAGAACTGTTTGGATAGGGCATAGCCATGTGTTGAAATAAAACCACTATGTGTCAGGGGAAAATATCTGGAAAGAGAAACACATTTTTACTTTTTAGCCATGTTCTTTCTCCTCTGGGCTCCAAACACATATTCCCAAGGAAAGGAAAAATACATTTTATTACATATATATAAAACCAACTATAATTATATACATGTATCCATATAGTTTAAATTTATTTTTGTCCTAGATGTGCATACATTTGTACACATACGTACATGCACAAAAACACAGACACCATTCAAGATGTATGCATTTGAATATCTGTGATTCTAAACTGAACTTGAAGATGTTAGTAGATAAAATATATTATCAGCCTTATTTCAATTCTTCCTAAGAGAATCAAGACATATGGTTCACCCACAACTGCAGATTCCAGGAGCTGCTGTATCAACCTGGAAAACCTGACCAGAATTTCAACCAGTCAACTCAACAAACCGTCATGTTTCTGTTCACATAGACTTAGTCTGAAATTAAATACTGAGCTTGTTTTCCCAATTGGAAAGCAAAACATTGCAGGAGAATTGAAACTTAAGCACTGAAAATTTCAATTTTCTAGCTTCTCCTTTGTTCTGCTATTGTGGCCAAGCATGGTTTGCATTAGAAAGCCTTATTCAGTTATAATCAAAAGCTACTGGTTGATCAATCCATATGAACAGAAACTGATGGCTTTTTCCATTTCACCTTTGGAGCCCAAACATGGTAAATGGCAATCTTTCCCTGTGAGTGTTTGACCTCTCTCTTTCTCATTCATGAGGAAAAATATATGTTGCAAACTATATTTGAGAGAAAAAAAATTGAACTGGCATCTTCAGGAGAATATAACTGTTAATACCATCTACAATTTTTTACCATGGTAAAGGACACAGATGCTCACCAAGGGAAAGTTGCTGCTGCTGCTTCACTAAAAACATTGTGCCAAGTGGCACAGATAGTTTGCAACTGAGATAATTTCTCATACACAGCTGGGATAAATGGTTAAGATGGAAACTGAGTAACCCATTTAATTCCTTGACTCTTCACAGGAGTCCTTTACCATCACATAAAATGGTCCCAGCACTGGGATTGTACTGACTTACAGGATTGGAAAATACAGATCACAGAATCCCGTTCCACTGCTGGTGTAACAAAGAAGCTGTCTGGGACTAGAAGACTTCACTCACTTTTGAAAAAAGCACAGTAACTGTGACTCAAAGCAACAACAAAAAGTGACTGTTACACATGGTGTCATTAAGACTGGAAGCATATCATTACACTAGGAAGCATTCAACAGGAGAATGCTTCTCACTTCAGCCACCAAAAGCTTTATCATAGACAGACAGGCATGTTCAACATCTTCTAACCCTCACTATGCACAGACAGCCATCACTGGATGCAAGTCAAAAAAAAATAATAATCAACAAATCAATGGCTTTTAATTTAAAAATTTCATTCCCAGGGAAAAAAAAAAAAAATAAATTGCAGAATTCTAGATTTTTATAGCTTGTAAAAGTCCTCAGGAGGTCATCTGGTCCAACACCCTGCTCAAAGAGTGAATTTAGAGCAGGTTGCTTAGTTGAGTTATGAACACTTCCAAGGACAAAGACTTCAGAAACTCTTTAGGCCACCTGCTCCAGTATTTGAGTACCCTTACTGCAGAGAAAAAAATCCTAACATCTGATTGGAATTGCCTGTATTGCTGTTTGGTCCCTTGATCTCTTATCCTTCACTGATCAACTCTGAGAAGGGTCTAATTCCATCCTCCTTATGCTTGCTCACTAAAATGTTGAAGGCAGCAATGAAAATTCCCCTCATCTCCCTATGCCTCTCATCTCAAAACAGGAAAAACCAATTTTCAGTCTCAGCTCGTACACCATGTGCTTCAGCCCACTCACAATTTTAGTTGCCCTCCAGTAAGCTTTCTCCAGCATGTCCATGCCTTGGTTGTAATGGGGAAGCCCCAAACTGGACACAGTAGTCCAGCACAAATGTTGAACAGAGAGAATAATCATAATCACTTCCCTCAACCTCCTGACCACACTTTTCCCAATATAGCCATTTTCTTACTTGCTCTCTGCTCACTCATTGTCAACTTGTGTTCACCTTTCTTACCAGTCAGGACCCACTCTCTAGACCAGGTCTCTGTATCTGCCTTTGGTGAACTTCATGAGGCCCCTGTCATTTCCCCAGTCTGAAAAGGTCTTCTCATGATCCAACTATCCCATATACTCTACCTATCCTATTTTTTATTTCCTATTGCAGGAAATATGAACAATTTCAAAAAAATGGTAAAAATAAATTAACTTTTTTAGTTATAAGAAATCAATTTTTCCCTCTATTTGAACCAGATATGCTGGAAGGAAAAAAAAAAATCAACTTTAGCCATGAATAAAAACATTCTGCAGATGAGCTGGTATTGGATGAACTCTAATCATTGAAAACTGAATGTATAACACATTGCACAGTGTTAGATCTCAGGCTCCAGCACACTTCATTGTTAGACAACCAGGCCTAATTTTCAGAATGAGGGGAGGATATATGTGTTGATCTGCATTGCAATGGCACATACCAGAATCATCAGAATCCCATTGCACTAAATACCACATACACAAGACAAAGACTACCTCTGTCTCAAACAACTAGCACTGAGAAGCAAGACAAAACAAAAAATACTGAACAATTTCTAAAACTGATAAACTGAAATAATCCCAAAAGAATAATATGTATTAAAATAGACTAGGTTCCCTATCAGATAATCAAATTTCTGGGGTCAGGTTTCTCTGCTACTAGACAATATGTTTTAAACTCACTGGCCAAATAAAAATTTTACCACTTTAGTGCCAGTCTACACAGAGATTGACTGCCAGTTTCATCAACTCCTTTTTAGCTTAAAGTATGAGTTACTGATTTAAGAATAGCAACCCTGCTGTTAGTTATATGTTGCTATAGGGCTCTTTCCTTTTCTCAGTTCTTTGTCTTGTGTTTTAAGACCTTGAAATTATGCATAACTAGATACTTTTTAAGAGGCTGCTGTAAAATTAATTATGCTAAAATCAAGAAATGTGAGGATTAAAGTGCTAACATTGTAATTTTGCCCCTCTGCTTGAATACATTACAATAGTATTAATGATATCACTACATGCTGTACAGATTTCTACCTCAGTATATAATTTGAATTTTCTCTGGGAACTCACTGATTTGCAGCAAAAGAAGCAGTTGTCCATGACACCTTGATTTCATCTCTCATCAGCACTGGGAGGTGTAAACTGAAATAGAAAACAAGATGGGCTTCTGAGTAAGACAAGTGAAATCTACCCCACTGAATTACATTTTATCCTTGCCTGTGTCACAGAGGCTCTCTTCAACTAAGCAGAAAGGTTTTTAATTTTCTCAGGTGTCTACTAATTATGAATTTCTCATTAAATGCTTCACTTGAGACTGCTCTGGGGTCAAAGCTGATTGCTCAGAGGAAACTGAAATCAGCAAAAAACAAAAACTTCAACCTGAAAACTACTAATATTAAGTGTCCTGATAAAAATCAAGCTCCAGACATCTTGAAATAGGCATTCAAGACTGATACATACTTTAAACTCAGGAACTGAGTCTTCAAGGAAGGTCAGTTAGAGTAAATATTGTATTGAATCACACAATGTTATTAATAAAATACATTAAATAGCCTCTCACTAAGTAAACATAATATGGGACAATAAAAAGCAAACAGAATACCTCAAAGACTGTGTGAATAAGGATCTTAGCAGTAAATTTGCATATGCACAGAAAACCTTAATTCTGACATTTTTAATGCCTGAGGTACCTGATCTTGCAGCAGGTATGCTCCTTTTTAAACAAGGCAGATTAATCTTTTAGCATTTCAGTTTTAGGTGATCCCATTCAATCTAGTCACTGAGCGAATCACAAATACAGAATAATTACTACAGCTTTACAAAAAGCAAATTATTTATACACTATATTGCCAATGTTTTTTTTTTCTTCAGCTCCAGAATGGGGCAAACTCATAATTGCAGCTTATCAGTAACACTTAGTAACCATAAGGTTTCCAAATAAATCACTTAATTTGATTTAGTTGTTTGGGTTTTTTTTATTCATGAGTTTGACACTTTTCAAAGCTCTTATCACCAAATTAGACTACAGACACCAGTCATATGGTAAATTAAGTGGTTTTATTTTCATTGAAGAATTAGCTGCTTTCAATGTATTTAAACAGACCAAAATAATCACTATGAGATTCAAAGAAAATTGCAGTAGGCAAACCAAAAGTACAATTTTATATTTACATGTCTGTGCCTACACCAAATAACAAGAAATCTTGTAACTTTGTGGTAAAGGGAATTTTGATGCATTCATAACAAAAGAAGTTGATTCTTTAGAGACTGAAATTTCATCAGTTTATGAAAAAGGCAAAAGACTGTCAAATTCAAAAATAGCCTTTTATATACCAAGCCTATTTGCGGTGTGTTTGACTGTGCTGGGTTGGCTTCAGTCCAGTTCACCAAGCTACCTTTCAGTGAAACTTTACTTATGATTAAGCCTTTGCTCACTTATACAGACTGTTTAACATTTAAAATGAAATTTTATTTAAAAGGTTGCTTCTGTGGTTCAGACACCTTTTTCTTCTTTCAAATTACTAATTACTAGGGGGGAAATCCTTCCTACACTGATAACAACATTAAAGCAAACAGTTGAAGACCAACTAATCAAAACTATTCAACTAATTCCAAAATTAATCCAGCCTTGTAATCCAAATGCAAACTTTCAACCCAGCAGGTTAAACCACTAGATCTTGTGCTTGAATACAACTGTTATATCTTCATAACCACCTATTACCAAAATCATCCAATCAAAGCTTTTGGATAGAAGAGGTCTGACTTGCAAAATTTTGGTTCTACTGGTTTTAGATTGGTAAAATAAGAAAATTAACCAAGGTTTTATTACTAAAATTGTGAGGGTTTTTTTGAGGGTATTCTTATACTGAAGGGATTTCTTAGTAAGAAAACTCAACAAATTGAATCCATTTAAAATTTCTGAGGAAAGGATATATCTCAAACTTTCAAGAGAAAGTCACCTGAGCAAGGCAATTCTATTTCAATAGTCAGATAGTAAGAATGAAGGCTAAGTTTGGAAAGAAAAGGTACTCTTGAAGTCTCAAACTTGAGGAAGAAAACAAGTCACAATATGTGGAAAGCACCAGCCTAAAAGGGTTTTGAAAATTATCTTTCACAGGCATGGAGGAGATTCTGGTTTTTGAAAATTAATGTTCTAACAGCAATTCACTTGTCATCCTGTGGTATGACACTTTGGCATAGGATGTTCTTATGTCCCAAAAACTTTAATCAGAGTCTACCCTTCACTCAAACTATTCTTCTGTAGTGTATGGAGCAGAACTCTGGAACATATGCAGTTCTGAATTGTACGTTTATGCATAAAAAGTTTTTAAAGTCATTTAGCCAATTGTATTTTCACAATTGTCAGTAATGTATAAAGATAACAATCACTGGTGGACAGGGAAAACAAATCCTTTGGTTTTAGAAAATATAGGAATATTGAACATTAAGGATGCAAGCCACAGAATTAATAGAATTAACTGGGCAAGAGACAGATTCACCTGGAAATGGCTAGGGACAAATGGAACAGCTACTTGTAAATTGTAGAATACCAGGAAAAGTGGGAGAAAATATTTTGAAAACTGTGTAGCCAAGGCTGCTAAGCTTTGCAGAAAACTGAAGGAAGGCACTGAAGATGGAAACTATACTGAGTGAAAGGTTATACTAGAACTTAGTATAAACTTTGCAGATTGCTGTAAGAGCTTTTAACTCAGTGAGATGGGTATAAAAAAAGATTGGTAGAAATTTGAATCCTTCACTGTCAAATAGGAACTTCTCTGACATCCAGCTCTGGAAAGGAGACTACTCTCAGCTTCATACTTCCCCAACATCACCACAGCATCCCATAAGTGCCAGTCTTCTATTTTCACCCAAAACTGACAACCACTTGAATGAGCAGCTGCTATTGCTCACACCATGTCATCTGAAATGCATGGTACTTGGAAATCCCCAGTGGAAGCATTGAAAGTTCATTTTGCAAATGCAAGAAAACTTATTGTGCTTCCTTCAGAAAACTGTTATTCAAGAAGCATGGTTATCATTTGTGTGATATCTCTGTCCACTGTTCTAAGACTGGATACTCAACGTGATCGGCCATCTTATTCGAACTGCCAAATCAAAATTACCAGTAGGACAAAGTTTCTTTTTGATTAAAAGAGGAGGAAAGCAATGTAAATGAAAAATTATTCAGTGGTAGTTGTCCAAAACACCACTGAGCACTTATAAATGGCAAATCTGCCATAGTTGCAGAACAATTTAGACCAGAAACCTGTATTTGTCTCTTGCAGAAAGGAATACAGAACATGTCTGTCCATTATCACTATCAAGAAAGTCTGAAGCCAAGAAAGGTTGTATTACTAGACTAAACCAGTCACCTAGACTTCTATAGCCTATGGTGACAGCTGCACCCAGACAGTAATTAATTCCACCTTAAAATAGATCAATAAGAAAGTAAGGTTGAATTGAGAACCAATAAGCCTTATATTTCTCTACTATCATAGAAAAACACCACATTAACAAGCCAGGTAAAGTAAGACCTACTCGGAGCAATCAACTATCTCTGTTAGGCAGCCATACTTAGTAAAAACTAATATATTTCCTCACTGACTAGAACTCTTCCATTTTTCTGCTGCTGTTCCTCAGTGATCGGTGTGATCTTGATAAACATCATTTCTGATATATTGCACTGAAAAGACTTTTTATATTTTTCTTCTTTCTGCAATATCAAAAAGATATCTGCATCCTATTACTATAAATGAATTGTTAATTAACAGTTTGATGTGAGATGCCAGATGTCTCTGAGTCAGGGCTCTGACGAGTGCCAGATGATTTTAAATCCTGCACTTTTTGTTATTCTAGGATGATCAAAAAATAAACAAACTCTAAGTAGATTGGCACTAAAATGTACCTAGAAATCAAAATATTCCCAGTTTCTTTATTGATAAAGATTGATATAGCTTTGTTTGGAAATCCTTAAAGACATAATTTTTCCCTTGCTTCTCCAATGTTTCCTCACTCTTTGAAGTAGAGGTAGTAAAGCTCAAATTTTGTCTCTTCGGTTCATGTGAGTATTCAGTTTCCTGTCAGGAAGCTTGAAGTGAAAAAAAATATATAAAAAGAAGGAAAACAGCTCAAATAATATTTTCCAAGACAGATGGGGGAAGGGAACATTTGGGTATAGATGGGGTTTGGTTTTTTTTACAATTCATATTCTCACTTTCTCCAAGACTTTACCATAAAAATAAATTACTGTATAAACATTACATGTATACTAGATGGCAGTGTTCATTATTTTACTTTCAGTACAAACAAGATTTAATGAGTAAAAAAAAATAAGCATATCTTTTCAAATTAAAAAAAGAACCTTGGTTATGACTATAATAAAATTCACAATACGAACTTAATCCTCTTCCTTATATATGTAAACTGTTATTTCATCTTGTAGTTCAAAGTCTTTCACTTTGTCTATACTACCAAGGGTATGCATAACAGAAGTGAAAAGTCTGATTAATACTACTATCAGGAGTGTGTGCTAATCTCTTACATCCAGAGAAGTAGTAGGTTATTTCCAAGCTGATGTCATCTGTAGAAAAAGAGCAATTTTTTAAATGTCTGACATGATTGGGAAATTTATATTCTAAAATACATCCTCCTTGGTGATGTTTTTTAATGCAGATTATTCTATCAGTCCCTTTTTGCCCCTTTCATTCCGTGAAACACATCAGGATCCTGACAATTGGCATAGCAGAAATGAAAGGTCAAAACTATATTATCAAAACAAAATGGCACATGGATGTACTTAGAAGAGGTAAATCAAACTTCTACATGTGCATTGCCTATCTAAACAGAAATTATTGCTGTCCTGATGACAGTCATACACAATACTTATTTGTTCTATGAAAAAAAAAAAAAAATCACCTTCACAGCACGTGGCAGGTCCCAAGATGTCCTTTCCATCCCTCAGGTTTCTGGATGGGTGCCAGGCATGGGGATGCTCAGCCTGGGCAAGGGCATCCCCAGAGGCTGGCAGGACCTATCCCACCACCCCAGGCAAGAGTAGGTGCCACCAGGGAGTATCAGGGAAGTCCCAGGCACCTCCCTGGGGAAGGGACAGGACCCCACAGACAAGCCTGCCTCAGTGGGTCCCATGGCCAGGCAGGGGTAACTGAAGACCAGCCTTGCTGCAGCATCCCTGGCAAGGTGCCACTAAGACCAGAAATCCAGGGTCCTGGACAAGGAGAGGCAGACCCTTGAGAACCCTGGGAGCCCAGAGAGGCCTCTCCTCCTAGTAAGGTCCATCCTCATACCTTGCAGAAGTCTGGGATCAGCCAAGGACCAGCCTGGCAGTACCTGAACAGGACATAGCCAAAGGTGGTGGTCATGTCCAGCCAAGACAGACCCTAAAGCAATGTTGTGGTGTTGTCAGGTCTGGAACCAAACTGGGAAGTCAACCCACAGATCACAGCCAGGATCAGAGCCAGCGATTGCTGGATAAGCCTGAGCTAGACCAGGGAGCCAGCCCAGATCTTGATGCCTGACAAAAAAAAAAAAAAAGAGTTCTATAGAGAGGACCAGCTGTGGCTAATCTGAGAATTAATGCTCTTCCACCATAACCCAGGCAAGGGGGGAAAAACACCTAAGGTTGAACTTATATAGAGCTCCTGTACCCATAGATATAGGTGGAGGCTCCAAGTGAGGCTGATCAGGGTCTTTATTGCTTATTAGTGCACTTAGGGCCCTGATAATGGCAATGGTGAGTCAGAATGAATACATCTGTGCCAGATTAAGGGTTCTTGGTTTTACAGGTACATACATACAAAGTCAGTATTAGTGTGACTATGCCTACCTAGAGCAAGACAGAAACACAGTCATTCCTAACTGAAGAGGCACTCACAGGAAGCACAAAAGACAGTTCTTGAATTCAAGATGATTCTGTAGGCAGCAACTTCTGATTTCTCTATCAAAAACTGCATCACAGAACCAGCAAAAACAGGCGAGGAATGGACTCAAAGACGCCACCTAGTCAAGTCTCTGAGAGAAAACTCAGAAGGAAAAAAAAATCTTAGGAGAAGAGGAAGCAGGAAATCAGCACAAGTCACTGTAATGAGAAGGGAAGTCAGAGGGATTTGCCTGTAGTGCAGTCTTTGCTTTTCTGCTGCACTAGTATGAAGACATCATTCCCACACCCTTTGCAATGTAGTACACCCACAGATTCAGGCAGAGGGAACATGAATGAGGACCAGAGTGAACACATTAGCAGATACTCATTTAGAATGATAAAGTCCTGATTGTCACAACTCAACTGAGATCCAAAATACGCTGAGATGCAGAAATTCACTTAAAAGTACTCTTTTAGAGTTACCCTTTTTCAGTGGGATTCCCCAGTTAATGTACTAAATCAACTGAGAATTCCTAGGATGAATCACAACTGTGGTACAACCTGCCCTAGCCAATACCAGAAATATTATTTTCCAAACACCATGGGCATAAGATCACTACACAATTTGTTGTTCTTTAAGTCATAGCCCTCAGATGCAGTTATTTCTGTATTTTAATTAGAAGTCCCCTCTGTGTAAACTATGTTGCTTCTTCAGAACGCTAAGATTGCAGTAAAAGCAAAATAAATAATTATTTTGAAATTGTGCCCTGCAGTCTGATGGCAAACTTGATTTTTTTTTTTTTTCTCGTTGTGGGAAAAGAACAAAAGCTTACTAAAAAGAAAAAAAAATTAATTTGTGTGCAAATGTCAAGAGATGAAAGTGTGTAAAAGCACAATGAGACAATATGTCCACTGAGCTGTACTCACTAGCATCTTACAGTAAAACGTCTCTATCCCAGGACACAAGAAACAGCTGGAATTATGAGGAAACTTAACAGCATGTACATATCCAGAGGAAAATAATTATTCTCTTAAGACCACCACCACCTTCTCTCTCCACCTGTGATTTAGAAGTCTTAATATGCATAAAAATTACTCTTTAGAAGTGATGGACCCAAGAAAGGAAAGAAACATTACTAACACAAGAAATAGATGCAGATATTGTTTAGACGATGACATTTTTTGTGTGTGCATTATGAGGGATATAAAAAATTATTCCACTGTTGTTTTCTGCACATCACAGTGATCGCCATGAATCCTATAGAAATTCAGGTTGTTCCTGCGAACAGATAGACTCACTTTAAACTCTTGAGTAGTCCTGTTAGCCTTGCTGGAATTACTTTCTCATGAAGTCAGGCACAGTTATCAGCATCTCTGTGAGTAGAGAAAAAGTAGGAGAGATAAAAGCTTCCAAAGCTTCCTAAAGTATTTATCAAATGCGCAGGTCACTGAGTAGGATTCTGCCAGCGTATTAGGAATGAAAGTGAGATGTAAGACACAAACAACTTAGTGTCATGTTGAGGAGTACTCCACAAACACTTAATATTGCTTAAATACTTCATCTTTTATCTGGACGTACTCCTGGAATAAAAGAATTTTAAGTGTACTTGAGGAATTAAAACTGAACTCATTAAAAAAAAATAAAATCAAATTGTGAGAACACAGGCAAGTGAGAATCATTACTTCCACTAGGCTCAATGCTTCATTGAAAGAGAATAGATGCACTCTTCTCTCACATATTAAAAAGATTGGTTCCCACTTCTGTGTTCACAACCATTTACACTTCTGCCAGGAAATACTGAAGGTTCAGGTCTCTAGTCAAACCTTACAATATACCTACATAAAAAACTGCTCAGTTAGTAGTACAACGTATGCTTTGAAAACTGCTTTGGTTAAACTTTTGTGAGCACTCATGGGAACCCAGTGAGGGCAGATGGGTTGCTATGCTAGAAACGTAAAGTCTGCTTTAAGTAAATGATGAACATTATATTACCCAAAAGACATCCCACAACACCACAGTATGTATTTAGATCAATAGGGTTTTGAAGGCCCTAAGTCAACACAATGAAATATCACAGGCCTACAGCCCTGCAAAAATGAAAAGACATCACTTTGTCCTCAGTGAAAGCAGAAGACAAGCTCACCACTCCCCTGTGGTTGGTAAGAACCCTGAGTAATTTCATGCAAATATAAAAGTTTCAGGATGAAAGGTGCAAAAGTGAGAGAAGTTTTAGATTTTCCTTATAACTTTCCCAAGAGATGTATCAAACAAACCCCACATCAATTTGTTTAATGAGATTTTCAGATTAAAATGACTGCTGGCCACTGCAAAAATCAGATTCATGCCTTGAACAGAAATATGGAGAAGGGACATAATACTCTTTATCCTTGCAACTCAAAATAGTCTATCATTCTAGGACCTGATTTTCAATTTTGAATAATTTTAATATTTTTAATATTACTCAAGTGTCAAGTTTAATTTAAAAAATAAAATAAAATTCTAAATCAAATAGATAATTCTATTTCCAGATAATTTATCTAACTGTTAAATCATTGGCTACTTGGAAATAAATAATAGTTGTGTGCAAGAAAAAATAAGGTTACACAAGGCTTTCCATTTAATTTAATGGTATTTTTCACGACGTCTCTAAGTACAAATATCTTGCTAAAGACATGCATATGATATATTTATATTTATTCATTCTTAGAAATCATTCATGTTTTCTGTCTTTATATATTGGATACAGCTTTCAGTGAAGTATATCCACAAGGAAGTAAGCATGAGTTTTCAACAGATAATAATATTAGGATATATACATGGACTTAACATGAATATGTTCTTTGTCTCCAGTGAG